>QRFJ01004339.1:0-60614 GCA_006176705.1 Cocos nucifera | reverse complement strand
TTATTTTTTGATATTATAATTATTAATAATAGATCTAAAAAATAGTAAATAAAAAATTATTTAATTTTTGAACATTCATATGAGATATGAATTGATGCATGCTTAGACTAGTTGTAGAATAGTTCTACATAATTGTCTAGATTAGAGTTTATTTTGATAAGATCAAATTTAAAATTCTAATTTTTTAGATTATTATGAGATAATTTAGATCTGAAAAGTATGCATGATTGATAATACATGAGATGTATGCAAAATATGCCATGATTAGATCTAATTTGTATATGAGATATATGATATAGATCTAAAACTAGTTTTGTAGTAAAAATTACATGTTCCTGATTAAGAAGTTCTCCATGGCCATCCGGTCATAAGAATAAAGAAGGGTTTAAAGGCCCTCTCCTTCCCATTTCGATGGGATGTTCTTATGCGTGTAGGGGTGCTGCGCGTTCGTCCTTAATCAAAAATCCAAAACTTACTTTCTGCAAAACCCTAGATCCTGAAATTCTAGGAATTTTTATTATGCATATTTTATTTATGAACCCAAAACTTAATTAAAAATTAAGATTATGGAATATTAATTATATCTAAAATTAAGAATTTTTAGATCTAAGACATATTCATAAATATTGGGTTCGGGCTTGGGTAGCTCAATTAGGTTCTAAGCGATTGATCAAACTGAATCAAGAGTTGGTTAGATGGGATCAACAATGCTTAAATTGACCAGCCTAATAGGATTAAGTCTGGGTCAAGATCGAAGTCATTGAGATGTGACTCGATCAAGCAAGACCTAATTAGGCTCAGAGGTTAGAGTCTGGATTGTAGGCTAACCCAATTGATTCTGATTGGCTCAATAATTTGGTGTCTAAGGTAAGTTTGGCAACATACGACCGACTGAATTTTTAATTGGGAGCTACTCGACCTGAATGCGTTCTTGTATCGAGTTAATGGCATATCCCTTCCACCGGTCTCACTTACCTGGCCATATCTGTGTTGACCCAAGTTCTGATTCTGAGGTGGTCAATAATCCGAGCTAACCCATGCCACTAGGTTAGTCATAATTGTTATGACTATGACAAGTCTAGTTTAATGAGACCTGAATCAATTCTCCCTAAGAAAAGATTAAGTCTGAGGTCTTCCACCATTGTAGATGTGCGGGCCCTTTCCCGGGGTTGATTATTCTCGACTGGATACAGTGGCTCAGTTGCACCAAAAAGATGCAACCATGTCTATTAGGCATTGGATGCTATGGGCTGGAGGATGAGTTGGGCTCAATATTCTGGATACGGTGAGAGACTCAATTAGAAATCCAGTCTGTGCAAATGGTAGATCTGACTTAACTAAGGAGTGGATCAATATTTCGATACGGTGAGATTCATGAATTAGAGACCAAGTTTGGGTGCACCATGATTAGAGAATCATTGAACAAGAGTTGTTCACTCATTGGCTAACCCATCACCAATAACTATTAGGTGAGGTGATGAGTTAGTTGGTGAGACTGCACCACCCACTAGAAATCATTAATCATGAAGATTTTTGCATCTCTACAGAGGAAGTGTAAGGATCCGAGAAAATAGTGAAAGCTAATTTATTTAAAAATAAAATCTCTAAATAAATTGGTCAAGTCATAATTATGGTATCTAACTAGAATCTTTGCCTCTCTACAGAAAATGTCTGCGTCCAACCTATTAGCACGTATCTTGGAACACATAGACTGATCGGACCCAATTACAAAGATTGGCTCAAAAACTACAAAATTATTTTGGATTCCGAGAAGTTAACCCATGTATTGGATCAGGACCCTCCCACCTTACCAGTCCGTTCGTCCACTGAACAGAGAGCATCTTTAAAAAAATGGATAGATGAAGATAATAAGGTCAGATATTATATGTTAGGCTCGATGTCTGATGAGCTCCAGTGCCAACATGAAGATATCAGGACTGCTTGCCAAATGTTGGCTCACCTGCAAGAGATGTTTGGTGAACAAAGTCATGCAGCCAAGTATCAAGCCACGGAACGACTTTTTAAGGCTAAGATGCATGACAGGTAGTCAGTCCAAGATCACTGTTTGATGATGATCAAGGACTTGAAAGAGTTTGAGAAGCTCGGTGTCAAGTTAGACTTAGATCTGCAGAATGATGTTATTCTACAATTCTTGACTGATGCATATGGGCAATTCATCATGAATTACCACATATATAAACTTCAAAATTCCTTAGCCGAATTAATGAATATGCTGGTCACCACCGAGCTTTCTATGAAAGGTTCTAAAGGCTCAGTTCTTGCTATGGAATGGACTTCTTCCAAAAGAAAGTCTTCTAGAAAGAGAAAGAAGTTTGCGAAAAAGCAGAAGGTGGAAGGAGGAAAGAAGAAGAAGGCAGAGCCGAAGAAGAAGGTCGATGTCAAAGAAAAGTATTTTCATTGCAACAGCGATGGTCATTGAAAGCGGAACTGTCCTACTTACCTGGCCACCCTGAAGAACAAGAAGGAAGGTCCTTCTGGAGGTATGGTCATTATTGAGTCTAATCTTATGGTTTCTTCTACATCTAGTTGGGTGCTTGACTCTGGTTCTAGTGCTCATCTATGCACTTCCATGCAGGGTCTTGAGGATAGCAGAAGGCTGAGGGATGGAGACATGATCCTACGCATGAGAAAATGGAGCAAAGAGTTGCTACTAGTAGGCCATGGGAACATATCCTCTTCGATTACCATCTGGATTAGACTTAGTTTTGAAAGACTGTTATTATGTGCCTGCAGCTAGCAGGAATTTGATTTCTATTTCATGCTTAGCACTAGAAGGCTATGTGATTACCTTCTTTAAGGACCATTGTAACATTCTTTATGAAAAAAATAAAATTATAAATGGTTTCCTTTATTAATGATCTTTATCAGCTACATATTGATGTACTTGTATTTCTAACTATCGAGCAAAATATGAATGCCAAATCAAAGTGACCTAGGGATAGTCCAAACGATAGGTATCTATGGCACCTGAGATCTAGGTCATATAGCAGAAGATAGGGATCAACAAATTAGAGAAAAATGGGCTATTGAGTCCATTGACTTTCGAGTCATATCCAACTTGTGAATCTTGTCTTCAAGGCAAAATAACTAAAGCTCCCTTTTGTAGGACATGGGGAAAGGGCCACAAGATCTCCTTGCCCTAGTACATACTGATGTGTGCGGCCCATTTGATGTGCTACCGGCTAGAGGTAATTTTGTCTACTTCATTACCTTTACCGATGATTCTGTCTAGGTATGGATATGTGTATCTTATGAGACACAAGTCTGAAGCTTTTGAAAAGTTCAAAAGAATTCAGACTCATGAAGTAGAAAAATAAACTAGAAAAACCCATTAAGGTTCTTTCGATCAGATCGAGGAGCGTAAATACCTTTAGCCAGAGAATTCCTAGACTATCTAAGGATAAATGGCATAGTCTCTCAATGGATTCCACCTAGGAACTGCCTCAACTCAACAAGGATTTCAAGAATGGAGAAATCGGACCTCTATTGGATATGGTTCGATCCATGATGAGCTTCACAGACCTCCCTGATTTTCTTTGGGGACACTCATTGTTAACTTTAATTTATCTACTGAATAGGATTCCTCTAAAACCATTTCTACCACACCACCGTATGAGATATGGCATGGTAAGAAACCAAGTCTGAGTCATCTCAGAATTTGGGGTTGTCTCGGCTCTATGTCAAAAGACAACAAGTGGACAAGTTAGAGTTTAGGTCCTTTAGAGCTTGGATTCAATAGGATATCCTAAAGAGTCATTAGGATATTATTTCTATACATTCTCCAGAAGACCATAATATGATTGTGAGTCGACATACGCCATCTTTCTTGAAAAATAGTTTATTCAAGATAGTGGCATTGGAAAGTAGATTAAGCTTGATGAGAAAGTCTCACAAGTGCAACGAGCTAAGGACCAATTGGAACCAAATCAGGTTGAGCCAATAAGAACACTACCTCCTCCACCTCGTAGATCAGAAAGAGTTTCTCGTTCCCCTGAAAGATACTTAGGTATTATTTTAGAGGAAGTAGAGAAAATGTTCCTCGTAGGTAATGGTGCTCATGGTGATGATCCCAAAACCTACAATGAGGTGATATCAGATATCGACTCCGAGAAATGGCTAGAGGCAATGCAGTCAGAAATTGACTCGATGCACTCAAACCAAGTCTGGACCTTGGTAGATCCACCAGAAGGTATAGTACCTATTGGATGTAAATGGATCTTCAAGAGAAAGATTGGTGCAGATGAAAATGTGGAGACATTCAAGGCTAGACTAGTGGCAAAAGATTATAGTCAACGTGAAGGCATTGACTATCAGGATACCTTTTTTCTAATGGCTTTGCTAAAATTCATTCGCACATTGCTTGCCATTGCAGTCTATTTTGATTATCAAATATGACAAATAGATGTGAAAACGGCATTCTTAAATGAATATCTTGAGGAAGATATCTATATGGAATAGCCGCTAGGTTTCACATTCAGTGATACTGATCACAAGGTTTGCAAGCTGCAAAGGTCCATATATGAACTTAAGTAAGCATCTTGGAGCTGGAACACTCATTTCAATGATGTGATCAAAATGCTTGGTTTCATCAAAAATAAAGAGGAACTGTGTGTCTTTAAAAAGGTCAGTGGGAGCGCTGTTGTCTTTCTCATATTGTATGTGGATGACATCCTCCTTATTGAAAATGATATTCCCATATTGACGACAGTCAAAATATGGTTGTCCAAGGAATTCTCTATGAAAGACCTAAGTGAAGCATCCTTTATTCTAGAAATTAAGGTCTATAGGGATAGACCGAATAGGATGCTAAGACTTTCACAAAAGATGTACATAGAGAAAGTACTAAAGAGATTTAGTATGAAAAACTCTAAGAGAAGATTAATACCCTTCAGACATGGTATTCATCTTTCCAAGAAGATGTACCCTAGCACACCTGAGAAAATAGAATGCATGAGCAAGATCCCTTATGCTTCTGCAATAGGGAGCCTCATGTATGCCATGCTATGTACACGACCTGATATAGCCCAATGCATGTTATATGATTTAATTGCTAATGAGGTGGTCCTAAGGTTCGAGTTTGGTTTATATGATTTCATATTTTTGCTTTAAAATTCATGCTTCCGCCCTGTACACCAAACCTATCAGTTAGATCTTCTTTGAAGGATAGTTTTGCTAGTGTGTAAGACCATGAAGGATGTTAGGGATCTGTTCTTAACTTATTTGAAGTCATGGGATCAAGTGGATTCAAGGTGGATTTTGAGAAGTTCGATGGCAAGAGAAACTTTACTCTATGACAGCAAAGAGTGAATAACTTGTTGGTTCAGCAAAGGATCTACAAGTTCTTGATAAAAGAAAAGCTGAAAAAGACCAGTGCTGAAGATTGAAAAGAGTTGAAGGAAATTACTTTTAGCACAATCTAGATGTGCTTCGTCGATTAGGTTTTGCCTGAGGTTTGCACAGAAACTATGGCAAAGGGGCTCTGAGAGAGACTGGTGAACACATACATGAGGAAGAACTTGACAAACAAGCTATGGTTGAAGAAATAGTTGTACAGTCTGAGGATGCCCAAAGATGGAGATCTTGTTGCACATATCTAAAGGTTTAATCAGATATGTTCTGAGGTGATGAGTTTGGATGTGAAGATCGATGAGGAGGATTGAGCATTACTGCTATTATGTTCTCTCCTAGGTTCGTATGATGGTCTCATAATAACTTTAGTTTATAGGAAGAAGACCTAAACTATGAAAAGGTTGTTAGTGTGCTCAGATCAATTGAGCAAAGGAAAAAGATCTGCAAGGAAGATCCTAAGTCTGAGATCTTGGCTATAAATGAAAGATAAGAAAGATCAAAGGAGAAGACAAGAGAAAAATCCAAGGATAGATCAAAGTCTTATGATCAAAGGAAGATGACATTGAAATGTTATAAATGTCATCAGCCTAAACACCTAAGGAGAGATTGTCCCCTTTTGAGATCAAAAAAAGGGAAGGTCGGTAAGGAAGATGATACAGCTTTTGTGAGTAGTGGAGAAAATCTACTAGTTGTATTAGATGGATCCATAGAGTATGATACTATGTGGATATTGGATTCAGCATGCTCACACTACTATACTTCTCATCAGAAGTAGTTTGCTACCTATCAGAAGGCCGATGGTGGAAGTGTCAGTCTTGGAGATGATCATCCATGCAAAGTAGCTAGAATTGGCTCTATCAGGATGAGGATGTACAATGGGATCATTCGTACATTATCAAATGTCAGGCATGTACCAAAGTTGAAAACGAATTTAATTTCTTTGGGCTACTTGAAGGAGCAGGATTATGCTTTTAGTAGCCAGGCTGAGAGTGGATGTCTGAAAATTTCTAAGAAAACTTTGGTGGTGATGAGATGTAGAAAACTGAGCAACAATCTTTACAGAATGAAAGACTCAATGGTAAATGATAGTGCAGAGGTGTTAGCAGCGGCATAGAAGGAGCAGACTTTATATCAGCTATGGCACTATTGGATGGGTCATATGAGTGACTGTGGGCTCACTGAACTAAGTAGAAGAGGTATAATCCCAGCCCTGAAGAAGGAGGGTATAGATCTTTATGAGCTGTGCATCTTTAGCAAATAGTATAAGATGAAGTTTGCTAGAAATACCAAGTACAGTGAGAGAGTGCTGGATTTAGTGCACTCAGATGTGTGGAGACCAGCTCCTATATTAGCTAGAGATGGGGCAAAATACTTTATCATTTTCATTAATAATTTCTCAAGGAAGGTGTGGGTTTATTTGATCAGAAAAAAATCAGAGGTGTTTGCTAGGTTCAGAGCTTGGAGAGCTGAAGTAGAGGAGTCAGAAAGATAGGTGAAGTATCTGAGGTCGAACAATGGAGGAGAGTATACTAGCCTGAAGTTCAGAAGGTACTATGAAGAAAATGGCATCAAATGCTATTACACAGTAAAGATGACTCCCCAGCAGAATGGTGTTACAGAAAGGATGAACCAGACACTGCCCAAGAAGGCACAGAGTTTGAGGCTACAGACATCACTCCCAAAGTTCTTTTAGGGTGATGCTCTAATTTTTTCTTGTTTTCTTATGAATAGATCCCCTCATTATAAGTTGAATGGAGGCATTCCAGAGAAAGTCTGGAGTGGGAAGAAGGTGGAGCTTGGCCATCTGAAAGTCTTTGATTGCATAGCCTATGCACATGTGGAGACAACCAAGAGGAGCAAATTAGATCCAAAATCTCAAAAGATGATATTCATAGGGTATCCACAAATAGTCAAGAGGTACCTACTATAGGACTCTCAGGCATAGAAGTCAATGATCAGCAGGGACGTTCTCTTTGATGAGAATAGCATCTTGAGGAGGTCTAGGATAGATGAAACTAAAAAAATAGAGATGAACAGCGATGGCCAGTCAGAGAATGATGGCATGCAAGTTATATCCACTTACAAAAGTATTCCTATTGAGGGGAGCTGGGCAGAAAAGTATTGTCTCAGATTGAAAATCAGCATGGAGGTCGGCAATTCAGACAGATGTGCAGGAGCAGTCACAGACATCAGGTAGAGATATGCCAATGGGAGTGGCTTTGCACAAGTCCCAGCATACTATTAGGAGACCGGTCAGATATGGCATTGATGAGGTTATCTCCTATGCACTCATCACTACTAATGAAGATCCAGAGAATTATATAAAAGCCATGGAGAGTGAGGATCATGATTCATAGATATAGGCTATGATGGAGGAGATGGAATTATTTGAGAAAAATTAGACATGGTAGCTGGTGGATCTTCCAAAGGGTGCTCGATCTATTAGCTCAAAGTGGGTGTTCACAAAGAAAGAAGCACCTTCAGAATAAGATGGAGTCAGATCAAAGCAAGGCTGGTAGCAAAGGAATACTCACAAAGGGAGGGGATTGACTACATAGAAATTTTCTATCCTGTGGTGCGTAATACATCTATTCAAATTTTGCTGTCACTAGTGGATAGCATAACATGAAATTGGAATAGATGGATGTGAAGACGGCCTTCCTTCATGGGACTATGGAGGAAAGAATCTACATGAAGCAGCTAGATGATTTCATGGAGATGGGATAGGAAGAAAAGGTGTATTTACTCAGGAAGTCTTTATATGACTTGAAACAATCTCCTTGTCAGTGGTATCGAAGGTTTGATAGCTTTGTCTTGAGCCTGGGTTTCAACAGATATGAACATGATTATTGTGTCTACATCAAAAATGTAGATGAGGAGGATGCCCTGTACCTATTATTGTATGTAGATGATATGCTCATAGCTAGTAGAAGCATGGATGTTGTGAAAAAATTGAAAAGAGCATTATCATCTGAGTTTGAGATGAAGGATTTGGATCCAACTAAGAAAATCCTTGGAATGAAGATTTGCAGAGATAGGTACAAAGGAGTGCTCCATTTGTCACAAGAAAAGTATGTCCAAAAGTTTCTGGAGAGATTTGGGATGGAGAAGGACAAACCTGCAGAGATGCCATTATCGAGCTATATGTCTCTCTCCAAGTTATGGAGCCCCCAGTCAAAAGAGGAGAGAGAGTACATGGAATGAGTTTCTTATGCAAATATTGTAGGTAGTGTGATGTATACTATGATGTGCTGTAGATCAGATATAGCACATGCAGCGAGCATGGTTAGTAGATACATGGTTAACCCTCGAAAGGAACATTGGAAAGCATTGAAATGGATATTAAGATATCTGTATGGAATAAGAGATTATGGTTTGGTGTTTAGTGGGCAGCCAGAAGGATTTGAAGAATAATATGTGAAGATGTGTGAAGGTTCAGATCTTCTGAAAGAATTTGTTGATGCAAATTATGCCGATGATCTTGATACAAGGAGGTTTACTACTGGATACCTCTTATTCATATATGGTGGACCGATGTCTTGGAGAACAACCCTTCAGTCAATCACGGCCTTGTCTACCATAAAGGTCGAGTACATTAGGATAACGAAGGCTATAAAGGAAGCCTTTTGGCTTAGGAGGCTGATTGATGAGTTGGGGGTGGAGCAGAGCAAGGTTATACTATTCAATGATAGTCAGAGTGCTTTGCTATTGGAACAGAATCCTATCTATCATGCACACACAAAGCATATAGACATGAGGTACCACAGGATCAGAGAGTTGGTGAAGGAAGGTGAAGTTGAACTGATGAAGATTCATACCAAAAAGAATCAGTCTGATGCACTCACGAAGGTACTCTCCGGTGATAGCTTTCAGAGATGTATGGCATAGATGGATCTGTTGAGAAGAGATAAGTTTACAAGGACTTGAAAACACCAAGATGGAGAATGTGAGCTCAAAAGTGGCACTCCCAAGTCTTACAAACATGAGAAGATAGATCATGAGAAGATGGGAGCGAGCCAGAAGAAAAATCAGCTCTCCTAGCAAAGTTTAGAAATTGGGTCGGCTCACCCTGAGATTAAGTCGACTAAGTTGGAAACTGGGCCGGCTCAGTCCAAGATTGGGTTGGCTAGGTCTCAGAGAAAATTTAGAGAAAAAATAGTATTTTTGGACTATTGGCACAGTACACAACTCTAGACTGAGCCGACCCTATCGTAGGCTAGCCGGCTCAGTCTGAAACTAGGCCGACTCAGTTTTTGTGGGTTATTATTTTGTGTACGTAGGTTATTTGGATTTGGAGAGTTTTTCTATGAGCTTGAACTTAATCCTTTGTAAAGTATATATACTGAAAATAGATCAAGGTTGTAAGAGTGCTGAAATATATTGAATAAAAGCTCTTTTCTTTCAAAAATCTTTTCTTCTCTTCTTCTCTATTTCTTGAATTATTTGATCGTGCTTCTACATTAATCTTTGGAAAGTACTTCCTTATTGCTTGGCTAATCACCGATGGTCATGCCGATCCATATGGGAAGAGCGTGCATTCCCGACAGGTTTGAAAATGCCCAATAATATGAGATGCTTCAAATGTTGAACAACTCCTTTAGTATGCTTGACGACATTGAAATGCATAAAATAAGTACTATTTTCAATGCTCAGATGAGGGACGGGGTCTCAGTCACCAATCATGTATTGTACATGATCAAGATGATCGAGCGCCTTAGCAAGCTGGGTTTTTTCCTCTACGAGTAGCTCGGTAAGGATGCAATCCTTAATTCCTTGCCCAAGTCCTTTCTCCCCTTCCTAACTTATTTTAGAATGACAAAGCCTGTAGTCAACTACCATGGCTTGTTGGGGTTGCTGCAGAACTTTGAGGAGGATCACCAACTCCATAAAAAGATGGTGAATATAGTGGGAGGGTCTTCTTCAGATCGTCGATCCTTAAAGAAAAGGAAGAAGAACAAGAAAGTGCAGCCAAATATCAGGATGACTGCACAGGGTTGGACCAAAAAGTGCAAGCCTGACTAGAGCCAAGTGGAGTGCTTCTTCTACAAGAAGCAGGGGTACTGAAAGAGAAACTATCCTTTGTACATTGCCTCTCTAGATCCGAATAGGTCGAGGAGGAAGCAAGTGGTTGCTGGGTAAGATAATTATATGATAACATCTTGCAATTTTTTCTTATTTTATTCTACTGCCTGAGTATTAGATACTGAAAGCCCTCATCATATTTGTAATTCTATGTAGGGCTTGAAGGTTAGCAGGAGATTTGATCAAGATGAGAGTTTCCTGAACGTTGGAGATGGAAGATAAGTTTCAATTCTAGCTTTAGGAATCATGAATCTTGTAATCAATTCAAATAAAGTTATTCTTAATGAATGTTATTTTTGTCCAACTTTCTTATTGAATGTCATTTCTGTAGGTCTTTTGGTCATGAATGATTTTGAAATATCAATAAAAGAAAAATTTTGTAATGTCATTTTGAATGATGTTATAATTTTTATTGGACAATTGAATAATGAAATTTATTTACTTTTTATGCCTGTTAACATGGTTCAATCCTCTGATAAACATCCCAGAATTAGTGATGTGTCTGATGTATATCTTTGGCACTATAGGCTAAGTCATATTAATAAAAATAGAATTAACAGGTTAACTCAAGAAGAAATTCTTAAGGTTAGTATTTGTGAGTCACTTTCAACCTGTGAGTCCTATCTTCTTGGTAAGATGACCAAGTCACCTTTTACTAAAAAAGGTGAACAAGCCACTGAACTCCTGAGTCTAGTACATTCGGATGTATGTGGACTCATGAGCTCAAGTGCCAGAGGTGGATACTTCTACTTCATAACCTTCACAGACGATCTATCAAAATATGGGTACATCTATTTAATGAAGCATAAGTCGGATTCGTTTAAAATGTTCAAACTATTTCAAAATGAGGTAGAAAAGCAAACTAGAAAGAGTATTAAAACTCTTCGATCTGATCGAAGAGGTGAATATTTTTTCAATGAGTTTTTGATATATCTTGGAGAGAACGGGATTCTCTTTCAATAGACTCCTTCTGGAACACCATAACATAATGGTGTCTGAAAGGAGAAATCGGATCCTGTTGGACATGGTTCGATCTATGATGGGGTTTGCTGGTTTGTCGATCTTCCTATGGAGATATATGCTCGAGTTAGCTTGTTATATTCTAAATAGGATTTCGAGTAAATCTATTCATAAAACACCATATGAGTTATGGATAAGGCGTAAGCTAGTGCTTTCACACCTTAGGGTTTGGGGGTGTCCGGCTTACGTCAAACATTTGATGATAGATAATCTTAGACCTAGGTCTGATAAGTATAGTTTTATAGGTTACCCAAAAGAAATTAAAGGATACTACTTCTACCTTGCTAATGAGCAAAAAGTATTTGTCAGTCTTAAGGCGGTCTTTTTAAAAAAGAAGTTCTTTGATGAAGAAACTAATGCCTCTAAGATCGAACTTGATGAAGTACGACAAGTGGAAAAATAGACATAAATTATTGAACCTGAGCTAGATCTGATTAGATCAGACCCAGAATCCATTATAGATGCACTCTTAAGGCTATCTGGTAGAGTACCATATCAACCAAATAGATACTATGATTTTCTGATCCGGAACAAAGATCTTATCGAACTCGATGAGAACGATCAGGACCCAATCATCTATATGGATGCAATGCAGAGATCCGACTCTGAGAAATGGCTTGAGGCCATGAAATCCAAAATGGAATCCATGAAGGTCAATAATGTATGGACATTGGTTGATCCACCCGAAGGGATAAAATCTATAGGATGTAAGTGGATCTTCAAAAGAAAAAGGGGTGCCGATGGAAAGATGGAGACCTATAAAGCCCATCTGGTTGCCAAGGGGTATCATCAACATTATGGTATTGACTATGATGAGACATTTTCTCCTATGGCAATACTCAAATCCATTTAGATTATGCTTGCTATCGCTGCCCATCTGAATTATGAAATCTGGTAGATGGATGTGAAAATAGCTTTTCTAAATGGAGAGTCGGATGAATAGGTGTATATGATACAGCCTGAAGGATTCACATCCATAGATGAGTCTAAGGTGTGTAAGCTTCAAAGATCCATTTATGGACTGAAGCAGGCATCTCGGAGCTGGAACATACAATTTGATAGAAGAATCAAAATGTATGGCTTCGTTAAGAATGAAGAGGAGCCCTGTATATACAAGTGGGCTAATGGTTCAGCAATAGTATTCTTAGTATTGTATGTGGATGACATTCTCTTAATTGAGAATGATGTTCCTACATTACAAGAAATAAAGATCTGGCTGTCATCACAGTTCTCCATGAAAGATCTGAGAGAAGCTTCCTACATCCTAGGGATGAAGATCTATAGAGATAGATCTAAAAGATTGCTTGGCTTATCCCAGTCTACATATATTGACACTGTGCTAAAATGGTTCAATATGAAGAATTTCAAGAAAGGCTATCTTTCGATAGGCCATGAAATTTTTCTTTCAAAGAGGGATTGTCCAACAACACCTCTAGAAAGAGAGCGTATGAGTAGAATACCATATGCTTCAATAGTGAATTCTATCATGTATGCCATGATATGTACACAATCAGATGTGGCGTACTCACTAAGGATAGTGAGTAGATACCAATCTGATCCAGAGGAGAACCATTGGAAGGTTGTTAAAATCATCCTGAAGTATTCAAGAAATGCTAAGGATCAGTGACTTGTATATGGTGAATCAGACTAGAAACTAATGGAGTTCACAGACTCTAGTTTCCAGTTTGATCATAATGATAGCAAGAGTGTGTCAGGATATATATTCATCCTTAATGGTGGGGTCTTCTGCTGGAAGAGTTTCAAGGAGCACACTATGGCTGATTCAGTTTGTGAGGCTGAGTATGTCACTGCATTAGATGTTGCCAAAGAAGCAATATAGCTGAGAAAATTCATCACTGAGCTTAGAGTAGCATCCTCCCTTGATGGTCCAGTTTTGCTCTATTGCGATAGCTCTAGTGCCATGCTCAGGTGAAGAAACCTAAGGCACACCAGTTGATGAAGCATATTCTGTGCCACTTTCATCTTGTCCAAGAAATTATGGATCAAGATGATGTCGACCTTTAAAAGATCGATGGAAAGAAGAACCTGGCTAACCCATTCACTAAAGCTATTGCGGTGAAGGAGTTCAATGACTTCGAGTCGAAGATAAGTATTAGATACTGCACCGATTGGCTTTAGTCCAAGTAGAAGATTATCGGAAATATGTTCCAAAGTCAATCGTCAGCCTATTGATAGTTGTGCTACTTATTGTACTTGTATATAAATTATTAAATAATAAAAATTATTTTAATATTTTTTCATCATAAATTCTGTTGTCTTCTAATGAACTTCTATATTGTGATGAAGTTCTTAGGACTATCTAGATTTGATAAAAGAGGATTTATCTTTTAGTCCTTAAATTGTTCATGACCAAAAGATACGTTGTTACTTGAAATGATAATGTTTATCGAGTATAGATTATTGTGTGCCATATAGGTTGGTTGTCCTCGTAACCAAGGAGTATTGAGATATTGGTATGGCATGCAAGTGAGATGTATGGGTACATCTGTACTGAACGTGACCAACTCTGGAGCTTTTCTTCTATCAAGATTAGCCTCGAAGGATATGGGTATAAGTGTCTCTTAGACCTAAGACCACCATGGTGACTTGTAAGCAACTCACTGTACTTAGGTACCAGACTACCTGAATTTTTAATTCAGTGATAGAAGGATACTGGGTGTAGTCAAGTACTTGGCTTATCGGTGTGTGAGTCAAGATGGGATTAACTCCTCCAAGTCAAGATGGGATTGAATGTGCACCCATTCTCTCTTTTGCTTTTGACCTAGTCCAAGGGTTGGACCAGTTCAAACTAAGTTGAATTTTTAAATTCAACTTGGTTGGTTTGAAATTTGAAAAATCTAATCTCTTCCTTATCTATTCTCCTTGCCTACCTATCTTTTGTCACATATATTTTTCACAATTTTTGATTGAGGGCAAGCAGAAGGAGAGTCCTTCTACTCGTCACCCTCTTGGATGAGGCATTGGAAAAGGATAAGACCCCATTTGAATTCAAATACTAGAAGTTGGTTGAAACTAGTTCAACCAATCTTAACCTATCCACTCCATATGGAATTTCTACTTATTTTTCATGCAATGAATTATGAGAATTTTTGTGCATGAAGCCTATGGGGTTATCTTTTTGTGATAAAAATTTGAAAGCAATTGGGCATTGGTTTTGGGTGAAAAAAAATCTTGGAGTGAAGATGAGCAGAGTTCTATAGCATTTTATTTTTCCTTCATGCCTCTATTCTCTTCTAATTTTTGTATCTAAGGACACCCAATTTTTAGATATGATCTAAATAGGGTTTATAGATTTGAAAGTAATCTTTCCATGAAAACTTATTTCATGGAAAAACTCCACACAGAGAGGATGTGAGAGGATTTTTAGGGCGTCAGGATTTTTGGGCTGAGTGAAATTCAAGACTTGCGAATCTGGGTTTGGGTGGAGAGATCGAGTGCTGTGAGCATCAGATCACCACCAAATTTGAAACACCACTTCATCATCCTTCGTAGCATATGTTTTGATTTTCTAGAGTATCTAAAAGATCAGAAAAAAGATGATTGATTGAATCGATCGCGATCAACCATTGAAGGCCCCGATGAGAGGCTAGCACTCTAGTGGGGTTGATCAGGATCAGAAGCTCCGTATAGACCAACCATAGAGGTCGAACATGTGTGTGGCTGTGGTGCGACACCAGAACATTATCTGATAGATTTAGATTATGGTGATCAATTACCCATGAAAAGATGTTATGTTCTGAATAGATAGATGTAGTAAAGAGTTTGCTGCATAGTTTTATTTTTAAATCTATATGAATGCATGCATATTGTGTTTAGATCTTTAGTATAGAGTTTATTATTCTGATATGATTAGTAATTAATTAGTTAAATTAAATAATTTTCTACTATATTTTAGCTATTTTTAAAAAAAATTTAAAAATAGTACTGCAAACCCTGCACTGCTTTCTTCAATTATTAATTTGATTAATAATAGTTTTCGCTGCATATGTCTTTTGAAAAAAATTTTGAAAGTAGAGCTAGAAACCCTGTTCACTTTCTTCAATTGGTATCAAAGCAACATATTTTTTAATGTATTATATATGCTTGATTTAGATTAATTTTAGATTAGATCTAAATAATAATCTAATCTAAGAAAATAAAAATAATGATCACATAGATTGTAGATTCTCCTGTTGTAAGGTTTGACCCTTACAATGGAGAGGTTGTCCTGGTACATTATGATCTATAAAATTGATCATAAAAATTTTAAATTAGATCTAATAATTTTTATGATGTGTTTGAAGGATTTAATCTAAAGTTTATCATGAATTAGTGTTTAGATTAGATTTAAATAATTTCATGATTTTTTATGTAGAGTACATAGTTTTAAATTAAACCTAAATAGGATCTTAAGAAAGTTCTGTTTGTTGGTTGAGCTGGCTCTCTCAGGAGTCGAGCTAGCTCGACCAGCATGCCAGCCATCATATAGTTTCTAGATTATTGCTCCAGCCAACTCGATCAGGAATGGAGCCAACTCGACTTTAATTTGGGCCGGCTCAGATTAGATCCGAGCCTGCCAAATGGGAATGATGGCCTTCAGGCTTTCCACTCGAGCTGGCTATCTCAAGGACCAAGCCAGCTCGACTTCTGCTCGAGCCAGCTCGGATGGGATCCAAGCCAGCTCGACTAAGAAGTTGGCTGAATGTCTAAAATGGTTGGTTTTATAAAATCAAACATACATCTAGTGCTTATTTAGGAAATAAGCCAATCCATTTTTGAAATGAATCAACCTATTTAGTAAAACAAAGCTAGGATGTAAAAAATCTTTTAAAATTTTGAAAAATATTTTCAAAATGCCGAACCCTAACCC
Organism: Cocos nucifera; assembly: GCA_006176705.1. NCBI lineage: Eukaryota > Viridiplantae > Streptophyta > Magnoliopsida > Arecales > Arecaceae > Cocos > Cocos nucifera. Next base: position 44,272 of record QRFJ01004339.1, on the reverse strand, counting down.
TCAGCCTTAAACTTAATTGAAAATTAAGTATGATGAATTAGGGTCTAGAATTATGATTTAAAGATTCTAAGTCATTGATCATAAAATGTGGGTTATCAGATTAGTCAAATTAGGTCCATTAATTGGGTTAGACCTAAGGTTAGTTAAAGAATAGACTAAATTAGAGTAATTGATCAAATCTAACTAAATGTTGATTTAGATTAGGTCAAGGACTCTTTAGACCAAATTATAATAGTTATAGTTGGTCAAGCCCATGCCTTTAATGAGGACCAAATGGACTTGATTCATGGCTACGCAATCGAACCTAAAATTACTAGGTTGGTCAAATTGAAACTAATAAATCGAGTGGTGTCTAAGGTATGTCTGGTAGCTCAGACCAGTGGTTTTTTTTTTTTTTTGTTACATAGGAGGTTTAAAGCCCAAACAAAGAAGAAAACAAAAACAACTAAAAATGAGAAAATTGAGCACCCATGATATCAGTCTTGATGAGAGCAGAAATATGATCAGGAAGAGCAAAGATAGAGGAGAACGTCAAGTTTCTCAAAAGATGAGCTAATCCATCCATAGGTTGGTTGGCCTCTCTAAAGACATGAGAGATAATAAAGCAATCCAAGTGCGAAGCCCAATAAACAATATCAAGTAGTAGTGGTGGATTGGCTCGTGAGGCATTGCTATACTGCTATGCTTTGTGTAATTAGCAATCCAATGAATTACCGTTAAAGAGTCTCCTTCAAGGCAAATCCTTTTGATTCTGAATTGTTGAACGACAATGGAGAGGCCATGCCAAGCAACTTGTAATTCAGCCTGCCTAATAGACATGGCATGGAACTTCGTAGACCCATCAAAATGAACAACTCCCATATGATCTCTGATAAGATAACCCAAGCCAACCGAATTTTCAAACCAAGAAGCATCAAAATTTATTTTCACCATATTGTAGGATGGGGGTACCTAGGACACTAACCTTGAAGGGGATGCTTCTGAGCTCATGAAGCTATCGATACCCCAAGACTGCCTTACAGTGATTTCATTGACTTTCAGTGCTGCTTGATTGTATTCATCGGTATGGTATTAAGCTAAAGTAAAAATTTTGATAGGATCATACTGAGTGCCTTGAAAGAGGTGTGCATTTCTCGAATTTCAGATACTCCATGTAGTATAGCAAATAAGGCTCTTATCATAATCTACGTTACCTCGAAGTGAAGTGAACTCAATAAGCTACTCATACTAATTCGGTCTTTGACGAGTTAATGGCATATCCCTTCCACTGATCCCACTTACCTGGCCATCCTGATGAATTAGATTTTGATTAGACCAATTGGTAATTTGGACTCACCGACGTCAAATAGGTAAATCAATTTGACTAATTTAGGTGCTCCTAATGCCAGTTTTAATTAGGTCCTTATTGACCTGACTTGGTGAAGTTAGTGAGAGGATCATAATTGGCTGGTTAATTCTTCTTAAAAATTGGTTAATAAAATTTTTTAAAATTATTAGATCCTTAAAATGATAAAGTTATGGTGATAACTAAGTCATAGCATCCCATTAAGTTGAAGTGATAATAGATCCATTGGTTTAATAATCATTAGAGGTCCAAAGATCCGGTGCTTATTGACTAATGAAATTATCATTCATAATATGATAATTTGGTCATATCTTTCTAATGGTGGTCAGGTTGGCTAGCCAAAGTCGGGCCTGATCACTTGTTGGTCTGATGCACCAAATGTGATCATGTTAATGATTGAACCTAACTGGATCTTTTTAGTGGAGGCCAAAGCCTTCTGATTATATTTCTAGGGCAAAAATTAAATTACTAGAAGTTGTTTAATGAAATAATTGATTATGAACCTACCCATAGATGCACATGGATTGACCAACCATAGTGGGCTCATGTGTAGTTTGTGTGAATTCTAGTACCCACTAAGGAATTAAGGGTAATTCCTCGAATTGGAGGTAGAGGCTACCAATTCGAATAAAATAGTAGAAGAATCTTTAGACTAAAGTCTAAGTTTTTAGAGTAAATAGTTCATATACTAATTAGGTCTATGTTTTTTCTTTTGTGCAAAAATGGCCACTATCCTATCGTTCCAATCATTGTTAGATAATGACAAACTTATGGAACCTAACTTTGATAGTTAGTATCAAAAGTTAAAGATCATTCTGAAACATGATCGGATCATATATATTCTGATGGATCCTGCACCTGAGGAGCTAGCTCAGAATGCAAGAGGCACGGTCAAAAAAACTTACCAAAAGTGGCTCAACGACTGCATCACCATTTGATGTATTATACTAATGACGATGAATGATGAGTTCAATCATAGGTTTGAGAATGCCTAGCCCGAGGAGATGCTTAAAAAGTTGAATGACTCCTTTGGCTCGCCTGACGACATTGAAAGGCACAAAACTAGTTGTGCCATTTTCAATGCTCGAATGAGGGATGGGGCATCGATCATCGATCATGTACTGTACATGATCAAGATGATTGAGCGCCTAGATAAGCTAGGCTTTCTCCTGCATGAGCAATTCGATAAGGATGCGATCCTAAATTCTTTACCCAAGTCCTTTCTTCATTTCCTTACTCATTTTAGAATGATAAAGCCCGCAATGAACTACCATGGTTTATTAGGGTTGCTGCAGAACTTTGAAAAGGATCATCAGCTCTAAAAGGGATCGGTGAATGTTGTGGAAAGGTCTTCTTCTGGTTGACCCTTTAAGAAAGGAAAGAAGAATAAGAAGAAGAATAAGAAGGTGCAGCTGCATGCTGAGACTTTTGCATAGGATCAGACCAAGAAGTGCAAGCTTTACTAGAGCCAAACGGAGTGCTTCTTTTCCAAGAAATAGGGACACTAGAAGAGAAATTATTCTCAGTACATTACCTTCCTGGATTCGAACAGGCCAAAAAAGAAGCAAGTAGTTGCTGGATAAGATAATTATATGATAACACCTTACAACTTCTCAATTTGTGATACTACTGTCTAGGTATTAGATACTGAAAGTTCTTATCATATTTGTAATTTGATGCAGGGTTTGCAAGTCAATAGAAGATTTGGTGAAGATGAAAGATTTCAGAATGTTGGAGATGGAAGATAAGTTCTAGTTCTAGCTTTAGGAATCATAGACCTTGTAATCAATTCTTATAGAGTTATTCTTAGTGATTATCACTTTTGTCCAAATTTTTTATTGAATGTAATTTCTGTAGATCTTTTGACCAAAAATAGTTATCAATTTTCAATAAAAATAAATTTTTGTGATATCATTTTGAATAGTATTATAGTTTGTGTTGGACAATTGAATAACAACATTTATCTATTATCGTAGTCTGTTAACATAGTCCAAACCTCCGGTAAATGCCCTAAAATAGATGAAGTGTCAGATGTCTACCTTTGGCATTATAGGCTAGGTCATATCAACAAGAATAGAATAAACAGGTTGGCTCAAGAAAGAATTCTTGAGGTTAGTGAATGTGAATCACTACCAACCTATGAGTCCTGTCTTATTGGAAAGATGACCAAGTCATCTTTTATTGGAAAGGGTAAACGAGCCAATAAACTCCTGAGTCTAGTATATGGACCCATGAGTTTAAGTGCTAGAGGTAAATATTTCTACTTCATAACCTTCACAGATGACCTATCGAGGTATGGGTACGTCTATTTAATGAAGCATAAGTCAGAGTCATTTGAAATGTTCAAACTATTCCATAATGAGGTAGAAAAGTAAAATGGAAAAGTATTAAAATTCTTCAATCTAACTGAGGGAGTGAGTACATTTCCAGTAAATTTCTGATATATCTTGGAGAGAATGGGATTCTCTTCCAATAGACTCCTCTTGGAATACTACAGCATAATGGTGTATCCAAAAGAAGAAATCGGATCTCGTTGGACATGGTTCGATCTATGATGGAGTTTACCAACCTGCCAATTTTTCTCTAGGGATATGCACTCGAGTCAGCTTGTTATATTTTGAATAGGGTGCCGAGTAAGTCTATTTCCAAAACACCATATGAGATATGGACAAGATGTAAGTCAATACTCTCACACCTTAGAATTTGGGGGTGTCTGGCTTATATTAAACATTTAGTAACGGACAAGCTTGGACCTAGGTCTGACAAGTATAGCTTATAGGATATCCAAAAGAGACTAAAGGATATTACTTCTACCTAGCTGATGAACAAAAGATATTTGTTAGCCTTAAGACGGTCTTTTTAGAAAAGAAGTTTCTTGGTGAAGGAACTAATGCCTCTAAAATTGAGCTTGAGAAAGTTCGATAGGTGGAAGAATCGACATAAGTAGCTGAACCTGAACCAAATTTGATTTGATCAGATTCGGAGCCTACTGACCCTGCACCCTTAAGACAATCTGGTAGAATACCATGTCAGCCGAACAGATACTATGATTTCTTGATCCAAGATGGTGATCCTGTCGAACTCGATGAGAACGATGAGGATCCGATCACCTACATGGATGCAATGCAGAGATCCAACTCTGAAAAATGATTTAAGGCTATGAAATCTGAAATAAAGTCCATGAAAGTCAACGATGTATGGACATTAGTTGACCCACCCAAAGGAATAAAATCCATAGGATGTAAGTAGATCTTCAAAAGAAAAAGAGTAAACCTGAAGGTGGAGACCTATGAAGTCCATCTGATTGCCAAAGGCTATCATCAACATTATGGTATAGACTATGATGAGACATTTTCTCCTATGATAATGCTCAAGTCCATTTGGATCATGCTTACGATAGTTGTGCATCCGAACTATAAAATCTGGTAAATGGATGTTAAAATAACTTTCCTCAATGGAGAGCTGGTTGAAGAGGTGTATATGATACAACTTGAAGATTTCACATCTACGAATGATTCTAAGGTATGCAAGCTTCAAAGGTCCATTTATGGATTGAAGCAAGCATTTCGGAGTCTAAGGTGTGCAAGCTTTAAAGTTTTGATAGGATGATCAAGACATATAGCTTCGTTAAGAATGAAGAAGAGCCCTGCATATATAAGTGGGCTAATGATCCAGCAGTTGTATTTCTCATTTTGTATGTGGATGATATTCTCTTAATCAGAAATGATGTTCCTACATAACAAGAAATAAAGATCTGACTGTCGTCATAGTTCTCCATGAAGGATCTGGAAGAAGCTTCTTACATCCTAAGGATGAAAATCTATAGAGATAGATCTAAAAGATTGCTTGGGTTATCCCAATCCACCTACATTGACATAATGCTAAAGTGGTTTAATATGGAGAATTTTAAGAAGAGCTATCTTTCGATAGACCATAAAATTTTTCTCTCGAAGAGGGATTGTCTGACAACACCTCTAGAGAGAGCGTATAAGTAGAATTTCATATGCTTCGATAGTAGATTCTATTATGTATGCCATGATATATATACGACTAGATGTGGCATACTTACTAGGGATAGTGAGTAGATACCAATCTGATCCAGAGAAGAACCATTGGAAGGTTGTCAAAACCATCCTGAAGTATTTAAAAAATACTAAGGACCAATCGCTTATTTTGATAGAAATGGTGTACAGGGCGAAAGCATGGATTTCAAAGTAAAATTATGAAATCATACAAACCAAACCTAAACCCTAGGACCACCTTATTAGCAATTAAATTATATAACATGCATATGTAATATAAAAGAAAGTATTAGAACATACCTCTTATCCCTAAATCCTAAATTATTCCTAATTGCCGGCAGTAGTCTATCAGGAGTTCCATCAGGTGCCCATGTATTCACCCTCCAACGTTGATCCATACGGAGACTTGATCAAGACACCAGCACCTCTGATTTATATATAATTAAAATTTTAATAATAAGAACTTTAATTAAATAGGCAAGACCTTCCTTAGCCTTTATGTCACCTTTCTTGCCTCTCCTTATCTATCTTTCTTTTTCCTTATCTTCTTAATTTTTCTTCCTAATCTTAGTCTTAAGATGACTTCTTGTCCTTATAAGGACAAGGTCTGGACAAGAGAAGGAAAGAAAGAAAATTGGATAAAGAGAAAACTCTTGTCAAAAAGAAAGATCAATTTCACCACTCCCGGACTCTTGGTGCGCAACCTTATTTATAATGTACGTAAGGGTGCCAACACATTTTCTCGCACCCTTTCAAAATATTATCTCATGTCCCTTCAGCCAATCTCATGCCTCATCAGATAATAACGACATGTAGACTTAGTCCAAGAGGTGCCTTAAAGCAGGACTCTCGGACTAATTCTACGTAAGTTATTTATGAAGAGTTGCAGGCTTTCATTCTTGGCGCCATCATTTTCATCCATTAGATCAGATAAAAAGGCCATCCAATGGCTTTAAAATGGGATGCCCATTCAGCAAGAAGGCATGGAGATAATCTTTGAATAGTCAAAGTTCCAAAGCACTTTGACTTGGTCCAAGAGGTGCCAAGGAAGAGAGGACGGCAAGGAGTCCAGGGCGGCAAGGAGTCCTGGGCGACAAAAAATAAAATGAAAATGGAGTTTTTTACCTACAGAAGGACTCTTTTGTGCCCCATATCTGATGTCCATGCTTATTTAAAAAAATACATGACATGAAGAAAGAGAAAAAGTCAAAGAAGGTAGGCGCCAACTTAATCCCATGCATCAAAAACTCTTTGCACATGAAAGACTTCGCATGTGCAAGAGAGAGACTCTCTGGCATGTGGGATTCTGGTATGTGATGCCCCAACTAAAGCCCAATCAGTCTTGGTTAATCCAATTCAAGACCAAATCCAGTTTGGCTCAAATTGATCCTTAATTAGCCCAAATTGAAAGTCGATTCGAATCCAATTCTAATCTGGGTGCTAGAGTTTTCTACATGTGCTAGCATGTTCATCTTGCAAACATAGTCTAATCCAATTAGATCCTTGATTAATTTTCTTTGTGTGTGACCCATTGGGTTTCACATCTAACCAGCAGTAGGTCTAAGTGTGATTTGACCTAATCAGGTTAGAACTCAACTAAACCGATTTATGTCAAAACTAGCCTACCCAGTTTGACCAATTAGAACACTTTCTAATTTAATGATCAAATTAAAATTTTAATTTGATCAAACCCACAAGACATGATTGATGTCTAGCAACATATCATGACTTTTCGAAAGATGTAAAATTTTGATGAAAATACCAAAAATATCCTTCAGTGGAAAGTTATCATGCAACTAGATCCTTCGATCACCCTGCATCCTGAATCTGACTCTGGGTATGGAAAATATGTCAAACCCAATATCATATTTATTTCTCTTTCAATCTTATGATGATGATTCATTTAATGAAATATTAGAAACTATTTCTAATTTTCATCATGCTTTGATCAAAGTCTTCCTGAATCATCATTTGTTTGAAGCAGGCAGGATGCTATTTCCTCTTACCAGGAGTGATCGATTCTATGTTAACCTACTCACAACCTTCATATATAATCTACCATATCTAGATCATCCCATACATGACTGAGTCATGAATGAGTATGAACCAAAATATGGATTCATATATATAAGATTCTATGGTAGTTTTAGGTCAAAGGATTATATGCACAATTCCACTATGAGAACCATCTATTGACATGTAGATAAGACTCCATTAGATATTCTCAACTTGGATCAATTCAATGAACTCATTCTCTAATGAGCACCCACATTCTTGTATTAGTGTCATACACAAGTGATTGTGAGATCAATCACCCTCTCAATTGAGCATACAAAAAATGTGCTAGTCTTACCGAAAATATTGATCCCCAACTCAATGTTCCATCGACTAGGAATGTTTAAATTAGGATTTTAAGATTTTAGATCTCACTGGTATGATCTCATCATAATCCTAAAACCATAGTATTAATTTATGAGGTTCATCATAATCTTAAATAAATAATAAGATACTGCATATGATGAAATAATACCTTTATTTATTTTAAAATATCATTATATGAGTTTGGAAGACAAAGAACAGCCCAAAAAATTGATTGGCTTGAGGGCATATCCCTTTCATATTTATGGTGAATCAAACTTGAAACTTGTGGAGTTTACAGACTCCAATTTTTAGTCTAACTATGATGACAGTAAGAGTGTGTCGGGATATATTTTTATCCTTAATGGTGGATCAGTCTGCTGGAAAGTTTCAAGCAGCACACCATAGCCAATTCAATGTGTGAGGTGGAGTATGTTGCTACATCAAATGTTGCCAAAAAAATGGTGTGGTTGAAGAAGTTCATCACCGAGCTTAGAATAGCATCCCCTCTGGATGGTCCAGTTCTGCTCTTCTGCGATAGCTCTAGAGCCATTGCTCAGATGAAGAAATCTAAGGCACACCAGTGGACGAAGCATATTCTGCACCATTTTCATCTTATTCGAAAGATCGTGGATCGAGATGATGTTGATCTTTAGAAGATCGACGAAAAGAAGAACCTGACCGATCCATTCACTAAAGCCATTATGGTGAAGGAGTTCAATGACTTCAAGTCGAAGATTGGTAAATGATACTACACCAATTGGCTTTAGGCCAAGTGGAAGATTGTTGAGAATAGTATCTCAAAACCAATCATCAACCTATTGATGATTGAGCTATTCTATATAATTATATATGAATTATTAATTGAATAAAAATTATTTTAATTTTTTCATCATAAATCTTTCATCTTCTAATGAACTCTTGTCTGTTGTGCTGAAGTCTTTAGGACTATTTAGAATCGACAAAGAAGAATTTATCATTTAGTCCTTAAAATAGTTCGTAATCAAATGATACGTTGTTACCAAAGACAACAACGTTTATCGAGTATAGATCATTGTGTGCCATATTGGTTGGTTGTTCTCTTAATCAAGAAGTATAGAGCCACTGATATGGCATGCAGGTGAGATGTAGGGATACATCTGCACTGAACGTGACCAACTTCAGAGCTTTTCTACAGCAAGGATTGCTCTGATGGAATATGGGCGTAAGTGTCCCTCTGATCTGAGATCACCATGGTGACTTTCAAGCAACTCACTATACTTTGGTGCCAGGCTACCTGAATTTCTAATTTAGTGATGGAAGATTTTTGGGTACAGTCAAGTACTTAAGGAGTCGGTGCATGAGTCAAGATGGGACTAACCACTCCTGGTCATAGGAGTTATATTTAATAGTGTTTCAATTTAGCAAAGCCTTGGTCAGGATATCCTAGTGAGGGGTCATAGGACTAATTACTTTGAGACATGATTTGGATGTATCTTCTAGGATTGATAGTTAAACCCTGAGTCATCCTATGCATAGAGATCAAAGGGATGTATTATGCCATAACCATATTTACGTAGGTTCTAAATGTTGTGATTGCACTATTCAGCCTATCCGAACATCAGGTACCATTGCTAAATGGTTACTTCAATTAGTATAGAAAATTGGTTCCTATACTACTAGCTTAGGTTCAAACCTACGAGGTCACACACACTAGAGGTTCCTATCTGATCTAATGGCTGATCAAGAGATTTAATAAGTGATTTGATCATTAATTAACTCAATTTGATTAAGTGATTATTTTTGGATCAAGGCCAATTGAATTGGATTCATTTGGATTTGATCCAATTAGATTATAAGATAATCTAATCGTCAAGAAGATTTAATCCCTGATTTGATCGGGGATTTGGCTTGATTAATTTCTAATTTGATTAGAATTTAACTAAGTCTAAGCCTAAATAAGTTGGGTTTAATCTAATCTAATTGGGCCTAATCAATTTGGATTGGATTGGTTCAATTAGATGACTATTGTAAGACTAGATTAACTAGTCTTCCCATGTGCCACATCATCCTTTGAATTACACCATCCTTTCTCCATGAGTAAAGATTTCTCATGAATTTTTTCCATGCAAGGGAGGGCATGCGTTCTTCCTTCTCATGTGTCGTAAGGATTGGCTTCATATGGTTACCAATTGAATTTGAATAGGATTTGAATTTTAATAGATAACCACTTGATCTAAACCACTTCCTCATGCCTCCTTGGTTTGTGCACATCTATAAAATATCTGATTTTATGGATGTGCGAAAGGAGACGGAAGATAAGTGAGAACATCAAGAGACTAGAGAAGAAAAAGGTTCTTCTTTGCGTGCGTGAGAAAAACCAAAAACTAGAGAGCACTAGGCGCAAAGGGTTTTGGGTGAGTGCATACCTTAGAATCTATCTAGGGTTTGGGATTTAGTTCTATGAGTTACAAGGGTTGTGACTTCATAAATCCTAATGGAAGACCTCCTCTTCATCATCTTCTACATTCATCGAGATCCGAAGTGTCCAAAGTTCCTATGAAGAAGATCAAAAGAGTTTGATCTACATCAGCATAAAGGTTTCTGCAGAGCTAGCACTCGGAAGGAACTGATCGAGATCAGACCCTCGTGTGGATTATCCATGGAGACCAGATGCATGTGTGGCTGCATTACGACATTCAGATCTATACCAAGGAGATCAGATTGTAGCATTCTTCTACCTGCAAAATGATAATGTATTCTAAACACATTAAGCAATAAAATAGTTTTACTATAGTTATTATTTTTATTTTAGATATGAATGCATATATGATACATTAGATCCTGTAGCATGTAAGATTTTTAGATTAGGTCTGTAGCTCTTATTATTAATTTGATTAATAATAGTTTCCACTGCATATGTCTTTCGAAAAAATTTTCAAAAGTAGAGCTAGAAACCCTGTTTGCTCCCTTTACAGGGTTCTTGGCATAGGAATGCCAAGATCTACCACCTATAGCAAGGTATAGAAGTTTATCTAAGGCGAAGCTCTATCAGTCTAGGACACCTAACGTGAGATCTAATTGTAATGGTAAGATTTAGCTTGACGGAGATCCAATTGAAAAGGAGTTCAACCAGCTTTGAGGTCGACCGAGCTGGACCATGTAGGGATCGAACACTTAGCCAAATACTTAGCTAACTGCTTAGGCGACTGTCTTCACTATTCAAGTTCATTCGGATGAGGTTTGAGATACGCTTCAGATTTTGTAGTTATCCAAAAGATTTGATAATCAAAGTTGAGAAGATCATCCGGCATGCACGAGTTGGAGGTCAGCCGTCCTAGAGTGAATTGAAGCCAAAATGCATATTGGTTGAAGTTCGGTCATGATCGTTACCATCAGATAGGGTCATCCTGAGGTTGGACATCTTACTAAACTTTAGCAAGAGTAGATTTATCACCAACAATAAGTAATTAAAAAAGATGATTGATGTGATAGAAAACATGCAGGGTTTCATGTATAGATTTCAAAATTTTTTTGAAATAAAGAGTAGCAGAAGACATAGATTAAACTATTTAATCTACAAATACATGTAATCAAATTACAAAACCTACATCAAGGATATATAACATGTTATGATGCAAATATAAATATAAAATTAAATTAATCATGAGTGGTATTGATTACATCAATACCTAGATGTAGAATAATTCTAGATCTAATCCTAGATCGCATCTACGTCAACAAAAGATCAAATCTCTTATCTTTGCATGAGTTGAGAACTCCACAGTTGAATTCATTGTTGCCTTTGGAGCCACACATGCATTCAGCCTCTACAGGTAATCCACATAAACCTGCAACATAGATCAAAGGTTCATCGAATAAAGATCTGCTCAAAGTTCTAGCTTTTCGCGGATCCCTCCTGATGGTTAATCAAATATATATTCTTCGGATCTCTTGGACAATCCAAAAGAGATGAAGAACATGAGAAGAAATGAGGGAGGAATCCAATCCTTGGATCTCCCATAAATTAGAAAATAAAAAGATATATGAAAAAAATCCTAGGAGAAGATAAATCTTCTCCTTCAGAACATCAACAGTTGATGTCCTGAAAACACCTCTATGCTAGGATCAGAGGAGACCTTCTTCTCTGAATTTTTTTCTAATTTTTAGATATCACACCCTCAGATTTTTCTCATAAAAATCTCATAAATAAAATTGAGAAAAAGGGCTCTCAAGAAAACCCTAAGAGAAGACCTTCTTCTTTTCTTATTCTCGCATCATGACATGATCAGGTCATGTCCAAAAATGATCACCATGTCCCAACAACTTGGAGCATAGATTCCATGCACTCTTCCTCTCTCTCTCTTAGATCTTTGTCTCATAAAAATCATATAAAATAATGAAGAAGAAGATACTCAAAAGAAAATAAAGAGAAGATAATCTTCTCTTATCTTTGTGCCTTCATGACATCAACGATTGATGTCCAGATGAAGACCTTTTCTCTAAAGATCTTGGCACCATCTTTCCTTAAGCCCTTCCTCTCTCTCTCTCTATAATTTTTACCATATAAAAATTATAAATAAAATAGAAAGAGAGAAACATAAAAGAAAAATATAAGAGAAGACAATCTTCTCTTACCTTGTCTCTTCAAGACATCAATTTTTGATGTCTTAATTGAGGGCTCTTCGCCAAGAATCTTGGCACCACAAATCCTCCACACCTTCTCCTCCTTCTCCTCTGATTTTTCATGATTTTTTTAGGATTTTTCACATTCTAAAATCATCTCATAAGAGGCATTCACCTTTTATTGCAAGACTAGGTCAAAACCTAGTCAAAGAAGGACTTCAATGGGGCGTCCAACTCTTGGACGCCCCTTCCACTTATTTTTTCATGTAACCACTGATTCCCATGTATAAAACTAAGAAAAAAAAGGTTGAATAAGATAGAGGGGTGTGGGTAGAGTTGGCGCACAAGGGAGGGAGGAGTTTGGATCAGAAGATTCTTCCAAGTAGAAAATAATTTCCAACTTTCTTCTAATTTTGATCAAATCAAATTTAAATCCAATTCCTAAGATAATGGGGTGTGAAAAATCATTTCTTAGGCATGAAAATCATAGAAAAAATCTAGAATTAAAATATGGTGTGGGCTTTCTTAGATGCAAGTGAAAGAGAGAGAGAGTCCCAGTCCAACTAGGATTCCTCTTATTTGACTAGGTCAAAATTATTTTAAATCTAATTTAAATCTTATTTAAACTAGATTAAATATAATCTAATTAAGAATAATTTTAGTCCAACTAGGAGTCTAATTAAATCAGATTAAATTAAGATTTAAATCTAATTTAAATCCTAAGTCAATCAGATGCACCAAAGTCCTAGTCAAACAAAGAATTATTCTTGCCTTACAATTAGCTTATCCAATAAACTAATTAGACTTAATATAATTAAATTTAAATTAATTTTAATTAAATCTAATTTAATTAGACTTGATCTCAGCCTGATTGCTCAATCAAATTAAGTCAATTAGCAATCCACTTGCTAATCGATCCTCCTGCAATACTTGCATTAGGTCAAACATCAATCATCGATTAACCATCCGATTAGGTTACAAGCTTTTATGTGTGACCCCATAGATTCGAACCTAAGTCTGTAGTATAAAAATTAATTTCTGTACTAATCAAAGTTATCATCTGGCAATGATTTCCAACGTCCAGATAGGTCGAATGTATGCAAAGCAATATTCTTAGAACCCTAGCCCATGGTTACCGTATAATTCATCCCTATGACCAATAATACTCAAGATGATTTTGAGTATGTTGTCAAATACCCATACAAGTCATCTCTATTGTATCTCAAAATTTTACAAATCCTGTGATACCTCATGAGGATTATCCAGGCCTAAATTTTACTAAATTAAAATACAGCGAGATATTCTCTTCCTGAAGTTAATAAGGAGTGGTCAATCCCATCTTGACTCACACATCGATACTACAAGTACTTGACTGTATCCAGAAATCTTCCATTATCTATATTAGAAATACAGACAGTCCAGCACCAAAGTACAGTGAGTTGCTCGTAAGTCACCATGGTGATCTTAGGTCGGAGGAACACTTATATCCATTGGCCTTAGCTAGCTATTCTTGATAGTAGAGCACTACATTGATCACATTCAATACAGATGTACTTTAACATCTCATCTAGATGCTATACCAGTATCTCCACACCATTTGATTATGAGGATAACCAATGCATATGGCATACAGCGACCTACACTCGATAAATTATCATCCTTGTTAATAACTTCTCATTTGATCGTGAACAATTTAAGAACCATCCGATAAATCCTTCTTTATCGATTGATTATAGTTCTAAGAACTTCATCATAATTCAGGAGTTCATTTAAGGAAGATAGAACTTTTATGATAAAATAGCCAAATTACTATTATTATTAGATAATTCATATACTAATTCCAATCATCTACTACTTAGATGATTGGCTTTAGGACACATTTTTCAACAACTTCCACTTGGACTAAAGTCAATCCGAACGATATCAAATATTCTATCTTCCACTTGAGTTCATAGAACTTCTTAGTTCCAAGGCCTTAGCAAATGAATCGATCAAGTTCTCCTTTTACATCGATCTTCTAAAGATCGACGTCACCCAGATCAAATATTTAAGATGAAAATGATGTAGAATATGCTGATCCTTTGATTCTTTAGCCTGAGCTATGGCTCCAGTGCTATGATAGGACTGGACCATAGGTGGAGGGTGCCACTCCCAACTTGCTAATGAACCTCAGTAACTACACAGCTTACATGGAAGCATCATATGCCATGATGTACTCTACATCACTAACTGAATAGACTAAAGTATCCTGCTTGAAATATTTCCAGCTGATTGCTCCTATAATTAGGATATGAGTCGACATTCTTTTGTTGTCATTTTATTCTAATTGAAATCAAAACATCCATATATTTTAAGTCAGTACTTTCATATTTGAGTCACTGGACCTTAGTATTTTCTAAATACTTAGGGATTGTCTATACAATCCTCTAGTAGCTCTTACTTAGATCAGACTGGTATCTGCTCACTATCTCTAGTGAATATACCATGTCTAATCTCGTATATGGATAAATAAGATGACAGCTAAATCTTTAATCCTTGCAATGTTGGAATGCTATTCCAGATTAAGAGAATTTCATCCTCAAACATCACAAGTAATAACACTACATAATATTTTGCCCAATAATAAGTGTAGGGTTTGTCTTTGTTCATAACTAAGATATACATTCAGAACATATATTCAAACTCTGAGATGATACTTAAACGGACTTTATAGGTCCTTACCTTCCCATCTGCGCTACTCTGATCCTATTAAAATTTCATTCACACCTAATGAATTTTATCCCTTCAGGTTATCAACTAGTGTCCATACACTATTGATTTTCATAGACTTCAATTTGGATCATATGGCTCCAAGCCACTTCTCAGAATCAGGCCACTGTACTGTATCCTTATAGATGATCGGATCCTTGTTGTTCTCATTGAGTTCAACATGATCGCCATCCTGGACCTAGACATTGAAGTATCTGTCCAACTAACATGGTACTCTATCAGATCTCTTTAAAGGTGACACTTTAATGGGCTTCGAATTTGATCTGATTAAATCTAATTTTGTAGGTTTATCAGATAACGTTGGTTCTTTTCTATCAGTCAAAACTTTATAAGTTCAACTTGATAGGCATCATTTTCTTTTCTAAGGAACTCCTTTCCAAAAGGAATGCCCTATTGCTGATGAACATCTTATGTTATTTAGCATAGCAGAATTAATAACCTTTAAACACTTATTGGACCAGGATCCAAGTTTATCTGTGTGCAAATATATGACATAGGCTGATCAACTTCAAATCCAAAAGTGAGAGAGTCTAGGTCTATGCCCGATCCATATCCCATATAGAGTCAATGCAATAAATTAACTTGGTATAAATTTTCAGAGTAAAAAAATAGTCACAAGAGCACAACCCTGCAACAGGTAGACAAGTATACCCTATTGTGGATTGAACAATATCTAACAAAATTCAATTTCTCCTTTTAAATACACTATGTTCTGAAAAGAAATCCACTAAGAGAGAATCCTATTCTCTCCTAGATATGTTACAAACTCACTGGATAAGTGTTTGCCTCCTCAATCTGATCGAAAAGTTTTAATATCTTATCCAGTTTATTTTTTTTTTCATTATTGAATCGTTTGACATTTCAAATGATTCATCCTAGACGTACCCATGTCCAGATAGGTCGTTTGTAATGAAATATTAATATCTTTCTTTGGTACTTAAGTTCAAAGTCCACATACATCACTATGTATGAGACTTAGAACGTTATCGGCTCCTTCACCTTTTCCAGTAAAAGGTGACTTTGTCATCTTTCCAAGAAGATAAGATTCATAGGCTCTCAATGATTCACAATCATTGATATTGAGGTTTCCCTCTTAAGCTAATCCATTTATCCTGTTCTTGTCAATATGACAAAACCTATAACGTCAAACATAGACATCCATGACATAATCTAACTAAGGTGTGTGCATTCCACTTACCTTAAGTCCTTGCAACGAATTGCATAAGACCACTGGTATCTAATACCTAGGTAGTAGAATTACATAGAGAGAAGTTTTAAGGTGTTATCATATAACGTCTTTAATGAGCAACTTTTGCTCCTTTCTCTTGTTCAGCCTGTTGTGGTCAAGGAAAGCAAGACAAATCTTCTTCCTATATCCCTGTTTCAAATATTAGAAGTACTATGCCTGATTTGGGTTAATCTTGGACTAATTATTTTGACTGGGCTCAGAAATCCCAATACGAATCCATTCATACTACTGAACCAATATTCATCTTTCGATACTGATTATCGAAGTTGGGTCCATAAGTCTTCACTATCTACTAGTGATAGGAGCAATTAGGATTTAGCCTTAATAGAGAACAATGATCTATTTTATATGAATCATTTTAAGCCTAAAGACTTGGACTTTAGTCTAAAGGTTCTTCCACTATTTGATTCGAGCTGGCAGCCTCTACCTTCAATTCGAGAAATTACTTTAATTTTGTAGTAGGTACTAGAATTCACATAGACTGCACACGAGCCCAACTTTGGTTGGCCCACCCATGTACATCTAAGGATAGATTCATAATCAATTGTTTCTCTAAATAATTTCTAGTAATTTTAATTTTGCCCCAGGTCCTAATCAGTTGGCTTTGGCCTTTTCAGAAAAGGATCCAGTTAGGTCCAACCATTAACATGACCATACTTGGCACATCCAACCAATGAATTATCAGGCCTAACTTTGGTTGGCCAACCCAACCATCATTAGAGAGACACATCCAAGTCGTCATATGATGGATGATAATTTCATTAGTTAACAAGTACCAAGCCTTTGGGCCTTCAATGATTATTAAGTTAATGGACCCATTATCAAACATATTAATGGAAGGCTATAACTCCATTATCCCCATAACTTTATCATTTTAAGGACCTAATAATTTTAGAAGATTTAAATTATTAGTGATTTAAGGATAGAAAGAATATGGACCAATTTGCTCCGACTGACTTCACTAAGTCAAGTCCTCCCATTGACTTCGTAAGTCACTGATGAGGACTAGGATCAATTACGGTCCATGGGCACCTAAATCAGTCTCACTAAATAAAATCAGTCTCACTGATTTCCTATGTGACATGGGTTAGCACGAATCAATGAGCAACCTAATCAAAAACTTGATTAACCACATTGGCCAGGTAAGTGAGATCAATGGAAGGGTCTACCAAGACTTGCCTTAGACACTATCAGAAATGACCAGATAAGTAAGCTGCCAATTAAAAACCATTGGTCTGGGATGCCAGACTTACCTTAGATACCAATTAATTTATTAATTTTGATTTGATCTGCCTAAAGACTCGGGCTCGATCACTGAGCCACAATCAGCATCCATTTGTTAGATGTATGGACTTTGATCAACTACAACTATTGAAGTGATCTATAGAAATGACCTAATCCTAATTAACTATTAATTAGGTTTGATCAATTTCTTAACTATATCCATATTTAATCTAATCCTAGGTCTAACCCAGTTAAGAATCTGATCAAAGCTAACCCATTTTTCTTTAACCCATATTTTATGAAATTATCTTAAGATCTTCAAATCACAAACCTAGATCCTAAACAATCACTTAATTCTCAATTGAGTTCAAGTCTTATGGATTTAGGTTTATGGAGTCTCAGAACTAGTTTCTGATTTTATTGTTTGAAATATTTTCAAATTGTATTGAATCATATTCAATATATAGTTTTAGATCTGATTTATTTCATTATTTAGATCATGTCCTAGGGTTTCAAATTTAGAATTTTGCAGAAAGTAAGTTTGCAATTTAATTTTTATAAAATAAATATATCATACAAATACATTCTAGATTCAAAATAAAAATTACATATCAACATATGCAATAAGAGGATTAGATCTAAACATAAAACACATCATGTGGATCAGATCATAAATTATTTAAAATTAGATTTAAAATTTAAAAGTAAATCATAAATTACTT
The DNA here is from genome assembly GCA_006176705.1 of Cocos nucifera. NCBI lineage: Eukaryota > Viridiplantae > Streptophyta > Magnoliopsida > Arecales > Arecaceae > Cocos > Cocos nucifera. The sequence goes on along the minus strand of QRFJ01004339.1, from coordinate 25,978 downwards.
TAGATCTCATCTAATATATTTATAATTTAGGTTTCTCGGATCAGCACATACTAGGATAATCTTTTTACTGTAAGGGATAAATCTTGCAGCAGGATAATCTTATGGCAGTATGTGCAATCCTAATATTATTTAGATCTAATCTAAATAATATAAAATAGATCTAATATCTATTAAATTTTAAATTAAAAATTAAAAAATTAAATCATAAATTTTCTTAGATCTAATCTAAATAATTCATGATTTTGATTTAGATCAGCATATACTAGGACAACCTTTTCATTGTAAGGGATTAACCTTACAACAGGACAATCTTATGGCAGTATGTGCGATCTTTAATTAACTTTAATTTTTAGATTTAATCTAAAGCATACATAAATATGTTATAATAGAACCTAGATGCTCTGATATTATTGATAGAAAATATGCAGGATTTCATGCATAGATTTCAAAACTTTTTCGAAATAAAGAGCAGCGGAAGACATAGATTAAACTATTTAATCTACAAATACATGTAATCAAATTACAAAATCCTACATCAAGAATCTATAACATGTTATAATATAAATATAAATTTAAAATTAAATTAATCATGAGTAGTATTAATCACATCAATACCTAGATCTAGAATAATTCTAGATCTAATCTTAGATCGCATCTAGGTCAACAAGAGATCAGATCTCTTATCTTTGCATGGGTCGAGAACTCCGTGGTTGAATCCATTGTTGTCTTTAGAGCCACACATGCATCCATCTTCTATAGGTGATCCACACGAACCTGCAACATAGGTCGGAGGTTCGTCGAACGAAGATTCACTCGAAGTGCTAACTTCTCGTGGATCCCTCTTGATGGTTAATCAAATACATGTTCTTCAGATCTCTTGGATAATCCAAGAGATGAAGAACATGACGAGGAATGAGAGAGGAATCTAATCCTTAGATCTCTCATAAATCAGAAAATAAAAAGACATATGGAAAAAACCCTAGGAGAAGACAAATCTTCTCCTTCAAAACATCAACAGTTGATGTCCTAAAAATACCTCTATGCTAGGATCAGAGGAGACCTTCTTCTCTAAATTTTTTCTTAATTTTCAGATATCACACCCTCAGATTTTTCTCATAAAAATCTCATAAATAAAATTGAGAAGAATGGCTCTCAAGGAAACCCTTAGAGAAGACCTTCTTCTCTTCTTCTTCTCGCATCAGGACATGATTAGATTATGTTCAAAAATGATCACCATGCCCCAATACCTTGGAGCATAGATTACACACACTCTTCCTCTCTCTCTCTCTCAAATCTTTATCATATAAAAATTATATAAAATAATGAAGAAGAAGATACTCAAAAGAAAACAAAGAGAAGATAATCTTCTCTTACCTTTGTGCCTTCATGACATCAACGATTGATGTCCAGATGAAGATCTTTTCTCTAAGGATCTTGGCACCATCTTTTATCAAGCCCTTCCTCTCTCTCTCTCTCTCTCTCTCTCTCTAATTTTTATCATATAAAAATTATAAATAAAATAGAAAGAGAGAAACATAAAAGAAAAGTATAAGAGAAGACAATCTTCTCTTACCTTGTCTCTTCAACATATCAATCTTTGATGTCTTAATTAAGGGCTCTACTCCAAGAATCTTGGCACCACAAATCCTCCATGCCTTCTCCTCCTTCTCTTCTAATTTTTCATAATTTTTTTAGGATTTTTTACATCCTAAAACTATCTCATAAGAGGCGTCCATCTTTTATTGCAAGACTAGGTCAAAACCTAATCAAAGAAGGATTTCTATGGGGCGTCCAACTCTTGGACGTCCCTCCCACTTATTTTTTCATGTAACCACTAATTCTCATGCACAAAACCAAGGAAAAAAGGGCCGAATAAGATAGAGGGGAGTGGGTAGAGTTGGCGCACAAGGGAGGAAGGAGTTTGGGTCAAAGAAGACTCTTCCAAGTAGGAAATAATTTCCAACTTCCTTCTAATTTTGATCAAATCAAATTTAAATCCAATTTTAAGATAATGGGGTGTGAAAAATCATTTCTTAGGAATGGAAAGCATAGAAAAAAAATCTAGAATTAAAATATGGTGTGGGCTTTCTTAGGCGTAAGTGAAAAAGAGAGAGTCCCAATCCAACTGGGACTCCTCTTATTTGACTAAATCAAAATTATTTTAAATTTAATTTAAATTTTATTTAAATTAAATTAAATATAACCTAATTAAGGGTAATTTTAGTCCAACTAGGAGTCTAATTAAATTAGATTAAATTAAGATTTAAATCTGATTTAAATCATAAGTCAATCAGGTGCACCCAAGTCCTAGTCAAATAAGAAATTATTCTTTCCTTGCAATTGACTTATCCAATAAATTAATTAGACTTAATATAATTAAATTAAAACTAATTATAATTGAATCTAATTTAATTAGACTTGATCTTAACTCGATTGCTCAATCAAATTGAGCCAATTAGCAATCCAATTGCTAATCGATCCTTCTGCAATACTTGCATTAGGTCAAACATCAATCGCATTAAATATTTGACCTCGAAACGATTCTCAATCATCGATTAACCATCCGATCAGATTATAAGCTCTAATATGTATGACCCCATAGGTTCGAACCTAAGTCGATAGTATAGAAATCAATTTCTGTACCAATCAAAGTTATCATCTAGCAATGGTTCCCGACATCTAGATAGGTCAAATATATGCAAAGCAACATTCTTAGAATCCTAACTCATGGTTACCATATAATTTATCCCTATGATCAATAATGCTCAAGATGACTTCGAGTATGCTATCAAATATTCATACAAGTCATCTCTATTGTATCTCAAAATTTTGCAAATCCCGTGACACCTCACGAGGATTACCCAGGCCTAGGTTTTGCTAAATTAAAACACAGCAAGACATTCTCTTCCTAAAGTTAATAAGAAGTGGTCAATCCCATCTTGACTCACACACCAACTCTACAAGTACTTGACTATACCCAGAAATCTTTCGTTACCTATATTAGAAATACAGGCAGTCCAGCACCAAAGTATAATGAGTTGCTCGCAAGTCACCATGGCGATCTCAGATCAGAGAAATACTTATACTCATTAGCCTTAGCTAGCTATTCTTGACAGTAGAGTACTACATTGGTCATGTTCAGTGCAGATGTACTCCTACACTCACCTGGATGCCATACTAGTGTCTCCACACCACTTGATTATGAGGACAATCAATGCATATGGCATACAGCGATTTATATTTAATAAGTTATCATCCTTATTAATAACTTATCATTTAGTCGTAAATAATTTGAGAACCATCTAATAAATTCTTCTTTATCGATTAATTATAGTTTTAAAGACTTCATTATAATTTAGAAGTTCATTTAAGAAAGATAGAACTTTTATGATGAAACAGTCAAATTATTATTATTATTAGATAATTTATATACTAATTTCAATCATCTACTACTTAGATGATTGACTTTTGAACATATTTCTCAATATAATATATTTAAGAAATAAGTGAAAGTTATCAATGCTGAAATGGCTAGTATAGTTGAAGCAATTAAAGAAGCAATTCTATTGCTGAAACAAACTTTCAATTGCTAAAAGGGGGGATGCCTTTGCTAAAAAGGTGCAAAAAATTGCTGAGAATGAAGTGTTCAATAAGCTGCTAAAGATCGATATTCCTAAGCATGAGCTTCTTGATGCATTTTTATTTTTAATCAAGAACCAATAAAAATTTAGAGCTTTTTTTTGGGGTTTCTAGTTGCATGCATAAAGAATTATTGAATAAAATGATGGCTAAAGCTAAAAACCCTTAAATAATTAAATGTTTTGTAGAAGTACTTGAAAGTTATTTTATCTTATGCATCTATATTTACAACTTTGGTATTAGTACAATTAAGAGTTAGTTATTTAAGAGCTTATTTTGTTTCTTGGACTGATCTTTAATGCAGTTGTCATAAACTCTTTTATTATTTCATTTGAAAAAAAATGGTCTTTTGTCTAATTATAATCAGTTTATCATACTTAAATATTATTATTTATATATTTGGATGAAACTTGATGAATTATTTAAATGTAAGAAATATATTGCTTATCTACTTCTTTCTTATTAACTCTTGATAACAAATTAGATTGCTATATAAGAACTTTGAATAATGTTTGTTAAACATTATCCATATTTCAATCAAACTAATATTTTATTTTATTTATATTATTAAATTTTATTACTAATTAGTTTAATTTTATTACATAATTAAAATTATCTTATATTTTTTATTTATATTCACTATTTTTTAGTTAACTATTTATACAAAAAAATAATTGAATATTTAAATTAAATTATAAATTAATTAGTTATTTTATGCAATTAATAGATATATTAATTATTAAATTAATTCTTTTATAATTAATTTATAAAATTATTTATTAAAATAAATTAAATTAAAATTAAATATTTTTATATTTTTATATAATTATAAATTATATAGATTTTAAGCATATATATTATCTTATTTTCTTTAGTATAAATAAGTATTATAAATAGATGATAATAATACTTTCTTATTTAAAGGTAATTTAGTAAAAAAATCTCATCTATCCACTCTTCCATTCCTTAGATATCAAATAGAGGAGGAATTATTCTTTTCATCATTGTCTACTTTACCAAACAAACAGGATGGATAGATCTTTCATCTTTCCTTTCTTATCTATTCTTCCTCCAATCCATCCTCCATATCAAATAGAGGGTAATTATAAACTTTTCAATAATGGACTTCAATATTTTAATTTTTTTTCTTAATTTTTTATTTTCTTCTACTAGAGATCTTTTAGATATCAAGAATTTTTCTTTTTATTCAGCTAAAGAGTTCTTTTCTTTCAAAAGCTCATCTTTTTTTATTAAGATCTTAATCTTTTCTTTAGATAAAAGTTGATTTGACTTTTTAACCTCTTTATTTTTTAGTCTTAACTTTTTGAATTTATTCATTAGTTCATGAAAGGCTTTAAATAGTTTATCAAATATAAATTTGGAAAAATTTTCAATATTTGTGAGCCATGAGGTAAATATTTACTATACTTTCCTCATTTGAACTAAAGATATCACTATCTCTCCAAATAGCCATCATTGTGATCTTTTTGATCCTTTTAGGGTTCTTTTTGAATAGGGTCCAGTCTCGTTTATAATGTCCCCATTTATTGCACCTATAGCATATAATATCTCCTTCATTATTTTTTATTAATTTTTCTTTTTCTTTGTATCATTCTACATGAGAAACTCTTGAATTTTCTAATATGTAGCCCCAAGTCCTCATGTTCATCTTCACGTTCTTCTTCTTCTTCATCCTCCAACTTATTGCTTTCTTCTAATTTTGCAATTGACTTGAAGGCAATGGGCCTCTTCTTCTTTGATTCATCTTCTTCCTCATTTTGAATCATGTTCAGCTCTTGTGTCATAAGCGAACTAGTTAACTCCTTCATGGATAGCTTGGTAAGATGACTTTAGCTTTTCATGTTTTTGGTAAACACCTAAGAATCTTGGAAACAAGCTTATGATTAGTGTAGGCTTTGTCAAGACTATTAATTAAAAGCATTAATAATATTAGTGAATCATAAGAACATATCAAAAATAAACTCATATTATTCCATTTTGAACAATTCATACATATGAACAAGCAAATTAATTTTAGATTTTTTAACTTGGCTTGTTCCTTTATGAGTGATTTCTAATTTATTCTAAATTTCTTTTGCTAATGTACTAGTAAATATTCTATTGAATTCATATACATCTAAAGAGCAATATAGAATATTTATGGCTTTAGCATTCAGCTAAGTCAACATTTCATCATACTCATTTCAATCCTTTTTTAGTTTGAGAAGGGATACTCCATTAAATATAATTATGGATGTTGGTGCAGAATTTGGTTGATGTTGGATCAAGCTGGAATCGAGGAAGACGAGATCACTACCGATGACCTACAAAATAAAGTTCCATCCGGAGTCGGTGGTGGTGGCTCCGACAGGATCCTCCGACGATCAAATTAGCTCTTCTGACCAACAAAAATGGAGTGCTCAGAAAAGAATTCAGTAGAGTTTTAGAAAAAAGAAAAGAGCTTAGAGAAAATATATCTGGATGGTCTCTTTTTATAGATGGAGCTTGTAGCGGATTGATAGTGACAGTTGCAGCCGTCTGGTAGCGGGCCGCTCGAGGCCTGGTGGAGTCTGTCATGGAGGAAGGCATCGTCTATAGCACCGCCTGTAGCAGACTGATGGCAACAACCATAACTGTCCAGTACTGAGCCGCTCGGGGCCACATAGGGTTCGGTACGGAGAGGGAGAGGTATCATCAGACTGATAATGATCGTTCGTTGAGATTCAATAATTGAAGTTTGGGGGAAGCAGGCATTGATCGGTGAAGAGCTTCGACATACATCAATTTCAAAGGAGCTCGGACTCCTAAAAAAAATACATCTTGAGGAGATCATTCGGGAGCAATCCACTGGAGGAATCCAACCGAAGAAGAAGTCTGAAAGGAGTTTTGCTCCTATAGAAACTTGATTGAAGGAGGAGTACGAAAGGAGTTCGAGTCCTATAGAAACTTGACTGAAGGAGGAGTCTGGGAGGAGTTCGGCTCCTATAGAAATTTGACTGAAGGAGGAGTCTGAAAGTAGTTCGGCTTCCGTAGGAGTCTGACTAAAAAGAGGGATCTAGAAGAAGTTCGGCTCACATAGAAGTCCGACTAAAGAAGGGATCCGGAAGGAGTTCGACTCCCATAGAAGTTCGACTGAAGGAGAAGTTCGAAAGGAGTTCAGCTTCCATAGGAGTTCGATTGAAGAAGGGATCCAGAAGAAGTTTGGCTTCCACAGAAGTCTGATGAAAGAGGAATTCGAAAGAAGTTCGACTTCTATAGGAGTCCGATCGAAGGAGGGATCCGAAAGGAGTTTGGCTTCCATAGGAGTCCGACTGAAGAAGAAGTTCGAAAGAAGTTCAGCTTCCATAGGAGTCTGACTAAAGAAGGAATCCAGAAGAAGTTCGACTTTCATAGGAGTTCGACTGAAGGAGGGATCCAAAACAAGTTTGACTCCCATAGAGTCTAACTGAAGAAGAAATTCAGAAGGAGTTCGACTCTCATAGGAGTCCGACTAAAGAAGGGATCCCGAAGGAGTTTGACTTCCATAGAAATTTAACTGAAGGAGAGATCCGAAAGGAGTTTGGCTCCTGTAGGAGTCCGACCAAAGAAGAGATCCGAAAGGAGTTCGGGAGGAGTTCAACCATTGGAGGAGTTCGACTGGAGCGCGATCGCTGAGGAGAAAATTTTTAATTGAAGCTCTTCCATGATTACCAACTGCATTAGGCTAAGCACCAGGCTGGACTTTGATGGAAGCAGGGTTTATCTCCAATAATAGTCCTCCCACTCTTAAGTTCGAAACTCGAAAAAAGGGAGTACAAAAAGGATGACTGTCGAAGTCCTCTTCAGGACTCTGCACCAATTCAAGTTGAAGCTCGGGAGAGATCTTATCTTCAGCCAAGGTTGACGTTGAAGTTGAAGCTCGAGGAAGATCTTATCTCCGGTCGAGATTGATGTTGAAGTTGAGGCTCGGGAGGATCTCGTCTCCAATCGAGGTCCAGGGAAATCTTATCTTTTGTTGACGTTATGGTTGAAGCTTATGGAAGATCTTATCTTCAGTCGAGGTTGAAGAAGATCTTCTCTCCTATTGATGTAGACTTTGAAGCTCGAGGGATATCTTATCTCCAGTCGATGTTGAAGTTATAGTTGAAGCTCAGAAAAGATCTTATCTCCAGCCAAGGTTGAAGGAGATCTTATCCCCTATTGATGTAGACGTTAAAGCTTAGGGGAGATCTTATCTCTAGCCAAGTTGACGTTGAAATTGAAGCTCGAAAGAGATCTTATCTTCAGCCGCGGTTGACGTTGAAGTTGAGGCTCGGGGAGATCTTATCTCCAACCAAGGTTGATGTTGAAGTTAAAGCTCGGGAGAGATCTTATCTCCAGCTGAGATTGACATTGAAGTTGAAGCTCGGAAGAGATCTTATCTCCAGTTCGAGTTGAAGGAGATCTTATCTCCTATTGATGTAGACTTTAAAGCTCGGAGGAGATCTTATCTCCAACCGAGGTCGAAGTTGTAGTTGAAGCTCGGAGAAGATCTTATCTCCAATCGAGGTTGACATTGAAGTTGAAGCTCGGGAGAGATCTTATCTCTAGTCGAGGTTAAAGAAGATCTTATCTCCTATTGACGTAGACTTTGAAGCTCGAGGGAGATCTTATCTCCAGCCTAGGTCGAAGTTATAGTTGAAGCTTGGGGGAGATCTTATCTTCAATCAAGGTTGATGTTGAAGTTGAAGCTTGAGGAAGATCTTATCTTCTATTATTGTCGGGCACAATGGGGCCATCGTCGGGGCCTTTCCTCTTATCCCATCTAAAATGAATGAGGCCTTTGGCTTTACTTCTATCATGATGAGATTCTCCTCCTGTTCCTAATGGATTGTAGGGGCACATAAGGACCATTGTCAGGGCCTCTTCATCCATCTCGTCTAAAATGAACGAGGCTTTCGACTTTGCTCACATTAGGATGAGGTCCTCCTCCTATTTCTAATGGGCCATGGGGGCATATAAGGACCGTTGTCAGGGCCTCTCCCTCCATCTCGTCTAAAATGAATGAGGCCTTCGACTTTGCTCATGTTAGGACGAGGTTCTCCTCCTATTCCTAACGGACTGTGGGGGTACATAAGGGCCATTGTCAGGACCTCTCTCCCGATCTCATCTAAAATGAACGAGACCTTTGACTTACTCATATTAGGATGAGGTTCTTCTTCTGTTCCTAATATGACCACTATTAATTGCTTCTTCTCTGTCATCAGATAGTTTTTGCACTGAGAAATAATAATGTTGAAATGGAGGAATTTTATTGAAGTAAAATTACCGACAGTACATTCTTAGATTCTCTAAGTCTCAAGATCGTGGGAGCGTTGTTCCTCCAAGCTTCTTCTGATGATAAGTTCTAGGCCGGACGACCTCCTCTACTTTATATGGATCTTTTTAATTTGGAACAAGCTTCTCCTGGTTCTAAGGCTGAGAGATGGCAGCTTGTCGAAGTACTAAACCCCCCCAGAGATAGCGTTGATGATGTCAGAAGGCGGCCGATCTCCTTATTGTTCCTCCCTCATTGGTGGTTCTAGCTGCGATAGCGTCATTGGCTTGCTTCAGACCGACGTCTATAGAGCATTGAGGGGGGGCATAGTTGTAAAACCCTTAGAGGGGAGAACTTCTTCACATTCTTCTATCGGAGCTTCTTTGATGACGAGCTCGAGGGAGAGTTCGGCCTCACTTGCACTCGGAGGGAGTCCGTGAGCATGGTCGAACTTCATTCGGCCCTCCATCAGCCATAGGTTTGCTAGACTCATCCGTCTGCCATTTTTCTGTGGCTTCTTTATCCTTCAACTTAAAGGTTTCTTCCATATGGACATATCTCTCGGCTCGAGCTAGCAAATTAGCAAAATTCTTGGGGTACTTCTTCTCCAGGGAGAATAGCAAATCATTCTTCTGAAGGTCATCCTTAGGTGCGGCCATCATAACTGACTGGTCCAAGTTCCAAACCTCCAACGTAGTAGCATTAAACTAGATGACATAAGCCTGGATGGATTCCTCCTTTTTTTGCTTGATGTTCATCAGAAAATTCAAACCTCAGCATGAATGTTGGCTGCTGATGAAGTGAACCACAAACTGATGGCTCATCCTATCAAAGGAGAAGATCATATCCGACTTCAACATCGAGCATCAGTTTCTTGCTGCTTTCTTTAAGATAGATGGAAAAGCTCGGCATAATATAGCGTCTGGTGCGCCATGGAGTAGCATCATAGTATGGAAGGTTTTCAAGTGATTGATCGAACCAGAGGTTCCATCGTAGCTTTCAAATTAGGAGAGTTTGAAGTTCGGTAGAATGGGCTCTTGCATAATTCGAAGAAAGAAGGATCAGTACAGACGTCATCATGATAAGCTAGGGCAACATGGTCAAGCTCCTCAATCCATCGATCCATCTCTCATAGTTTATGATCGAGGACATCATCTCGATCGTAGATCTTGGACGACTTCTAGCTATAGATGGGAAAGGTCTCTTCTAAAGGAGAATCATGATCCGAACATGGATTCTTTGCTCTCTATTTTTTCTTTCTAAGGGTGACGGGCATGCTAGGCCAAATGCTCTTTTTTAGGATCGATTTCTGACATTCTGATGATGGATTTTCTAGTAGAATTACCACCGAAGGCTGCTGCATGGCCTGCACCATTTTAGTGAGGCTCCGAATTCGCTGCATCAGTAGGTTAAACTACTTCGGATCTACCATGGCCATCGGTGGAGGAGGCAATTGAAGCATCGATGATGGAGTAGGAACAGATGGATCTGGCTCAGACCTTGAAGAAGAAGGTCAGTAGGATCGATTGAGCACTTCTTTAAGAACAAGGGTACCTCAGAAACTAAGGACCCTCCTTCTAATGCCAATTCTATTGGTGCAAAATTTGGTTGATGCTGGATCGAGCTGGAGTCAAGGAAGACGAGGTCGCTACCGATGACCTGCAAAATAAAGTTCCATCTGAAGTCGGTGGTGGTGACTCTAGCAGGATCCTCTAATAATCAAGTCAGCTCTTCTGATCAATAGAAATGGAGTGCTCAGAAAAGAGTTTGACAGAGTTTCGAGAAGGAGAAGAGAGCTTAGAGAAAATATATCTAGAGGATCCCTTTTTATAGACGAAGTTTATAGTGGATTGATAGTGACAGCTGTAGCCATTCGATAGCGGGTCGCTCGAGGTTTGATGAAGTTTGTCATAAAGGAGGGCACCGTCTATAGCACTACCTATAGCAGACTGATGATGATAGCTGTAGCTATCTAGTACTGAGCCGCTCGAGGCTACGTAGGATTCGGTATGGAGAGGGAGAGGCATCGTCAGACTGATAATGATCGTTCGTTGAGATTCAATTATCGAAATTTAGAGGAAGCAGGTGTTGGTCGGTGAAGAGCTTTGACATACATCAATTTTAGAGGAGCTTGGACTTCTAAAGAGAATACGTCTAGAGGGGATCATTCGAAAGCAATCTGCTGGAGGAATCTGACTGAAGAAGAAGTTCGGCTTCTGAAGGAGTTCGATTGAAGGAGAAGTCTGGAAGGAGTTCGGCTCCTGTAGAAACTTGACTGAAAAAAGAGTGCAGAAGGAGTTTGGATCCTGTAGAAACTTGACTGAATGAGGAGTCCAGGAGGAGTTCAGCTCCTGTAGAAACTTGACTGAAGGAGGAGTTTGAAAGTAGTTTTGCTTCCGTAGGAGTCCGATTGAAGGAGGGGATCCGGAAGGAGTTCAGCTCTCACAGGAGTCCGACTGAAGGAGGGATCTGAAAGAAGTTTGGCTTTCATAGAAGTCCGACTGAAGGGGGATTTGGAATGAGTTCGGCTCCTATAGGAGTCCGACTAAAGGAGAAGTTCGAAAGGAGTTCGACTTCCGTAGGAGTCCAACTGAAGGAGGAATTCAAAAGGAGTTTGACTCCCATAGGAGTCCAATGGAAGAGAGATTCGAAAGGAGTTTGGCTTTCATAGGAATTCGATGGAAGAAAAGATCCAGAAGGAGTTCGACTCTTGTAGGAGTCTGATCGAAGGAGGGATCCAAAAGGAGTTTGGCTCCCGTAGGAGTCTAATTGAAGGAAAAGTTCAGAAGGAGTTCAACTTCTGTAAGAGTCCAACTGAAGGAGGGGTCCAAAAGGAGTTTTGCTCCCGTAGGAGTCCGACTGAAGGAGGGTTCTTAATGGAGTTCGGCTCCCATAGAAGTCTGACTGAAGGGAGGATCCGGAAGGAGTTTGGCTCCCATAGGAGTCCGACTGAAGGAGAAGTTTGGAAAGAGTTCAGCTCCCATAGGAGTCTGACTGAAGGAGGGATTCGGAAGGAGTTCAGCTCCCGTAGGAGTTCGATTGAAGGAGAGATTCGGAAGGAGTTCAGCTTTCGTAGGAGTTCGATTGAAGGAGAGATCCGAAAGGAGTTCGGCCACTGAGGGAGTTCAGCTGGGGCTCGATCGCTGAGGAGAGAATTTTTTATTAAAGCTCTTCCATGATTACCAGCTGCATTAGGCTAAGCACCAAGTTAGACTTCGACGGGAGCGAGATTTATCTCCAACAATGGGTGTGTGTATGGTTCACTATTTATGACTCCCCATATATCATAATCAAAGATTTGTATAAATATTATCATTCCTGCTTTTCAAAATGTATAATTAATCCTATTAAATAATGGTGGTCCAGATGTAAATTAGTCTTGAGCAAATAAAGAACTAATCAAGGTTGCTATAATCTTTGGCTCAAGAGTGCAAGGTCAACCATAAATGTTAGAGCATCTACTATAATACCAGTTGTTGTGCAGAAATATAGCAACCCAAGAAGAGGGATGAATTGAATTCTTTAAAAAATTTCTACTAAATTAAAATCTAAACAATTAAGCACTTCAAATAAAACTTTTTTGAGTGATTGTGAGGTATATATAGGATATATGTAATAGTAGAATTAAGAAGTGAAGCAATGTAAGAATTAAAATGATGCAATGCAAGTATATAAAGCAAATAAAACAAGCATACTATAAAGACAAAAAAATTTATATTAGATCGGTGTAACTTTGCACTTATATCTGCTTTCCAAGCTTTCTTTGAAAATTTTACTATAATCAGCCCGCTTACAGTATAATTATTTTATCTAGGCTCATAATCAAACTCAGTTGATTTTTTGGGATCACCAACCAAAATTTTTATACTGATTGAATTTCAAACTCATAATCAATCTAGTTGGTTTCACGGGCTCATCAACCAAAATCTTATAAGTCCAATATAAGCTTGGACAGGCCTAATCCCAAGTTTCTTTTTATAAAGAAACTTATAAAGAAAACAAGGTATAAATATATAAAAATTTTAGCACAAAAGAAAAATTAAAAAATAGAACTGGTTTGAAGCCATAGAAGTTGCTAAAGGATTGCTCAAATATTGCTCCAACTTCTTTTCTTAACGCTTGAGAGGATATACCTGAAGATGGAGAGGATCACTTTTGAAAGCACACTAAATTATTTGTACTTAATTCTTCTTTTCTTCTCTTTCCAATAATATTCAATAAGGCTCTCATAAAAATAATTTTTTTCTCCTTGTAATCCCTTTGTTCTAGCTTTTTAAATGATTTTCTAGTCTTTTATAAGCTTGGTGGTGGCTGGAGAGTGAGTTGTGACCATTAGGATACTTAGACTAGCAGTTAGAGTGGAATAATGGCCATTGGAGATGTACATAAAAACTAGCCATTATAGCTTTTCCATGTCAAGAGTCGACTCAAATTTCTTAAAAATTGACTCGAGCTACTCATGTGTTGACTCGACCTCTCCAAGAATCAACTTGTCCTCATGGCCTGAGAATCATGCATTTTGTTTTTCTTGAGAGAGTCAACTCACCATCTTTATGAATCAACTTGATCTATCCTAAGATCAACTCGAGCTAGGGGTCCTAAAAATATAGTCTTCTATTTTTTTTTGAGAAAGTCAATTCAAATGCATGCCATTCTACTTCAACCGTGCTAGTGTCAACTTTTCTTCTCCTAAGATCGACTCTTGAACTTCTTAAAACTTAAAATCCTTCTTTTTTTCTATCTATTTCTATTTAGGGATCGGCTCCTATGCTTTTGGGGTCGACTCCACTAAGTTAAAACTTGAAGTTCTCTTTTTGAATTTTTTTTTTTTTGACTTAGCTCTTTTGAGAGAATTTTTTTCTTGGGTAAATTCTTTACTTTAAATATCTAAAAAAATCTATATCCATTCTTGAAATATATAATTAGAATCATAATTACTTAATTTTTTATAATCATCAGAATTAATCATGGGGTCAATATTTTTTGTCATGACAGAATCCATAATTCTAGTAACATAACAAAAGCTAATTTTTGTCATCAAAGTTATATTTTTGTTGGCAAAATTTCTTATCAACATTTGTATCACTAATAATCTCTTTTGTTATAGCATATATATCTTTAATAATTTAAAATAAAATAGTTTTAAAATCATTGCTAGTTTTTACTAAAATATTAAAATGTGAGAATGGAAGGGTGAAGCTAACATCACCGTGCTATAGAAACTTTTGGTTAAAGCAATGAGGATTCTAATCCCATATCCTATCCTAAACCTACACCTTTACTTGAGCTGAGATCCAAATTTCCTAGTTTATCAAGTCAATACTCATGAAATAAAAAAAACTAATTAGGGGTCGAAAGGAAAAATTTGCTGGAGAAAATCTAAAAAAGAAAAACTTAAAATTTTTCTAAAATTCCCTTCATAACAATTTTAATCTTATCTTTTTATTTTATCATTTAAATATTTATAGTGCTATTAATCTTTTCATTATCTTACTTTTAATTTCTGACTATTAGACTTCTAATTATCAAATAATCATGTGCATTTAATCTTATTTTTATTTTCTAACCATTGGACTCATTAAAAGTCTTAATGAGTCAATAAAAGCCCGAACAATCATAAACAATCAAATTGGATGGCTATAAAAGGATACTTGAGATCTGATTTTATACATCCCATCAAAACCTCTCCCTCTCTTCCTTCTAACTTTTTCTCTTCAAATATTTTTTCTTTCTTGTTATTTTTTTAGGTACTAAAAGAATTTCTATGACCGTGCTTGGAGGATCCATGCCGTATCTTGAGATGGTTTTACAGAATTTTCCTACAAGAGAGATGGGAATGCACTTTAGGATAGTTCTTCGCATGCTTCCGGATTTAATTATTTTTATTTCTTAATATTCTATCAGTTATTTATAATTTTTCTATAATAAAGCTTTGTTAGTTTTGTTTAGTTTTTAAATCAAATCAGAAATTTTTTTAAAGCCCTATTCCAACAATCTAAGGCTTAATTCCCCAAATTATTATTAAGAGGATAATAGAGTGCTAGGTATTCATTGCCTGAAAATTTTCATTAGTGATCGGAGTAAGCCGCTTCTCAAAGATTCTTCCCTTCAAGATCAAAAGTTGGTGGTCTTTTATTTTCAGAATAAAAAGTTGATCTTTGGCTTTTCAGTTATGGTTTTAGTCCGATCTAAAAAATTTATAATCAACCAACTCCTTTTGTTCATTGGCTTTAATGTTAGACTAATAAAAAGTTAAGATTTTTATGAGGTTTTAGGATCTAGTAAAGTTTTTGCAGGTGTTTCAATTAATAGTTTTCATATTCAGATTACATATACGATTTTGTTCTATCTTAGGAAAATTAGATTTTGTTCTTATGTTTCTCCATTTTTCCTTCTCTCTAATATCTACCAAAAATTTGGAATCACTTGTGGTTTCTTGATTCAGTTTCTATTTAACAAGAAAATATTGATTTTGTTGTTGTGTCTTGTGATAAATGTGATGCTGAAATCACCACCAGAAGAGGATTGAATGCTATTACTAAAACCTGTGTCTGTTTCATAGTGTTGGATGCACACCTGATCACTCCACTTATGATATTGTTAAGCATCAATTTTTGGATGACTACAGGAATGTCTTGATTAGGTGTTCTTTTAGAACATTTGTGGCGTGGTGTCCTCATGTTAAACATGTTTCTTAGTGAAAGCCCATAGTTGGATGAATTATATGATGTCGATCAGATGACTATAAACAAGTTAGCTCTTTTCTTTTGTTTTCTTTTCTGTTATTTTTTTCTAAGTAATAGAATATAAAATTACCAAAGTTACAGATCATAATTTTAATGACACAATAAAATGTGCAGGCAACCATATGCACATGAATGGAAAGTCATGATTTTTCTATGGTACATGAATAGCATATGAACCATAGATCAATGACCTCTTTTTATATTATTAGATGTTGGAAATAGTGGAAACAATATCAATATGCTTCTTACTGTTATTATTTATATGATTCGTATCAGCATAGCAGATATAACAAGGAGGCAATTTAAGTATAATAAACAAAGAAACAAGCCTACATTGCTTAGCAGAAATTAATGACAACATTATTACACAGAATATTGATTACACAATATCTAATAGCAACGTCTTAGATAATGTTTGCTATGAAATATTAGAATGCAATTGCAGTTCTCATTTTACATACAATATCGCATGCTGAAACAAAATTATCTATGGATATGGTGCTTATGTACATGTTACCTTGTTGTCATCCAACAAATTTTCAACCTTCTTGCAACTGCACTTTTTTTTCCTCGATGAATGCAAAAGATATAATTATTTTAATTCTTAAACCAAATAATTGCTATATATATGTCATCCTGAGTTCAATAAGGAGAAATCTTATGATCCATGCTTTAGTCAGACATCTGCTAAATATGTTTTGCATAAGACATTGTACATCTAAAAATTTTTATTATTTTGTAACTCATATCACAAGGTTGGGCTTTTATGACAAGTGCACTTTAAGTTGTTTCATGAATCAAATAATTTATTGCATAAAAAGGACATGCTAGAGTTTCAATGCATATGTTACTTTTGATAAACCTTCATTTTTTATCTATTCATTGAAGTCTCATTTTTTAAAAAACATGAATAGCATGATGTGATAAAGAAATATCTTTTATTTATCTTTTTTATTCTAATGATATGGTTGAACAATTACAGAACATAGTTAATGCGATAAATTTTAGTATACCTCAGAAATTACAGGGAGAGACTCTATTTTATCAGTCTGTCTTATAAAAGATTTAAATAGAACTAAGGTCCTACAGTCATTGAAGAGGATGGGGCTTAGCTTATAAAGAATCTTCTAGTAATGAAAATCTAATCTCTATGATAGAAGATCCCTTAAAAGAGATTCCATATGATAATAACATGCTGATTGATTGGTCAGAGAACATATGTGGTTTATCTGCTATAGGAGTTATAAACTCTATCACATCCCTATAATAATTAGTACTCCTATGTAATGATTAGGAAGAGTTTCTCTTTGGATAAGACTTAAGAGATATTCCTCGAGATGTGATACTATATACATCCTTGGAGGGGCTTATCTATATGAGAGTATCTGTACATAGCCACAGATACGAAATTTGGATTATTTTTAGTAATTCTTATGAAAAATCAAGATGCATATATAGGGCCATGAATGCATAAATTTGTGGTGGAGAATTTTGTACTATATGTATGGTAGTTGAAGTCTGGATCAAAAAAACGTAGTTCAAGATCTGGTTCACTCCAATTTCTTTAGATAGAAACTATTCATACTAAAGATCCATTTGGTTGGGGGTATTCTAGTATAGAAAAATAATTTTCATGTAAATGTCATGGCTCCTCGAATAGGGACTGGACCGAACACGGGTTAAGGTGCAAACCAGATCGGGTCGCTGGACGAGTTCAAGATCTGACTGCACTTTTTTGAGATTTGGGCAACTTGGAGATCAAATCTGAGCCCTAGAATTACCTAGAGAAATGTGTACAAGATCTACAAGGAGTACTCAAGAGAATGGGGCTGGGGGCACATGTCTCGAGATGTACATTAGTCAGCAAAGAAGCTAGTGCAATGAGGCATAATAGAATGTAGTTTACCCATGCAACTTTGTGCGATATTTTGAGAACTCCATAGAAATCGGTTCAAAGTGAGTTATCTTAAAGGATTTTTCGTTCCAAATCCAACGGATCAAGTTTTATTGCAATCCGAGTTCGTTTGGATCACGAACTTGATAGTTTTATCTGACTGTACAGAGTCCTATGAGAACAGAGATTCTGAGTTTATCCTTATCTTGTACTTAAAGAGTTGAGTTTGTGAGGGACTTGTAACTTGGGGTTGTTCCTATATAAAAGGACACTCAAGGGTGGGGTTAGAGATCAAGAGAGAGAGGGAAAGAAAGAGATCATCTAAGGATCCTCTTATATCTATGAGAGATCGAGAGACTAGGAGAGCTTCTATTGTAAACCAGTGAGTGGTTATTTAATAAAAGTTCTCTTCCCCTTATTTCTTCTTCTTCTTCATGGTATTTCCTGGTGTTGCATTCCACTGTGTTCTATTATTGTTGGGCGTGGCCTAAGTCATAGAGACTAGGTTCCCATGCTAGGAAGGCTGATCCATTCTTTTCTGTCCTATGAAGAGCTGACCGAGCCGCACGTTGTTGGGATTTGCTCTGAGATCCCTTCGTACGTGACAGTTAGTATTAGAGCGATACTAAAAATGAAGGAGATGACCTCTACATTAGCATCCATGGTGGGAACGGAGATTCATCATCCTCGACCTTGGATCCCAATCCTACCTCAGAAGGAGGCACAGCAATGGGTGGAGCGCATCTAGTTGATGATTTCCTGCAAGGGCTATGGATTGCATCTCCGATTATCTCCACTGATAATTGACTATGAAAGTGTGAGGCCCAAATAGCTGAGGTTGAAGGATAAGTGGATGACCTTGAGGGTAAGGATGCAACCCTTCGAGGTGAGATCGCTGCTCAGCTGAATCAAATTTTTTTCGATATGGAGCGACGCTATGAGGAAGTGTTGCAGCACAACAAGGAGTTGGAGACCATGGTGAAGGCTCTCCAAATATAGGTGGTTGACCTTTCAAAGGAAAAAACTACCATGGGTGTGTCCTCTTCTATCTCGATAATGGAGGTCACAAGTGAGGCTACGCATCCCCTATACAAGCTTGATGTTCCTAAGCCACAGGAGTTTTGTGGGCAGCGGTCTGCAAAGGAGGTAGATAACTTTCTTTTCGTCGTGGAACAATACCTATATGTTACCGACATAAGGGGTGAAGCCATGAAGGTGAGCACGGCGGCCATGTTCTTGAGGGATGTGGCAATGCTTTGGTGGCGATGTTGGGCTAATGATGTGAAGCGAGGGGCTATTCCAATCACCACTTGGGCACAATTCTAAACTAAACTTTGGAAGCAATTTTTTTTCAAGTTCACTAAGGATGATGCTCGAGCACGACTACGACGACTCACGCAAAAGGGTGATGTGCATGAGTATGTGCGAGAGTTCAGCGAATTATTGTTGGAGGTACCAAACCTCAGCTAGGAGGACTCTCTCTTCACCTTCCTTGATGGGCTCAAACCATGGGCCAAGATGGAGTTGCAGCAAAGAGGAGTTAAGAGTTTGAACGAGGCGATAGCTCAAGCGGAGGTTCTCATTGAGTTCAAGACTCAATCCACAGCTTCCAAAGCCCAGGCATCCAAACAGGGCAAAGGTAGGGAAGCATAATCAGGTCACAAGGAAGGTGAAAAAGGCTCGAATCTAGGCTCCTCAAGTGGAAGTGCTTCCTAAGAGAAGGGCAAAGGGGTGGTGCAAGGTACCAGCACTATCTCATACTACATTTGCAATGGACCGCATAAGGTGAAAGATTATCCATTGAGGGGCAAGATCGCATCTATGATGATGGAGGAGCAGCAAGAGACCGACCAAAGGATGGGTTCACTCAGTCTCAATGCCCTGAAGGCCAAGGGGCCATGAGGTCTACTCTACGCACCTATCAATATCAATAGTCACACCTTCCAGGCACTCAATGATATGGGTGCCACTGACTTCTTCGTGGACTTAGCAATGGTGAAGAAGCTCAACCTGAAGATTAAACGTGATGAGCACACATTCAAGGCGGTCAACTCCATAGAGGTTGTAGGTGGTGTGGTGCTTCCAAGCCTTGGGAGGCCACGGACGAAGCCAAGGTGAGGGCTCTAGAGAGGCTAGGATAGGTGTGGTCCCAAGGCTAGGACAGGAGTTATCCTAGGATGGAGGCGGCATGTAGCTCTTCACGAGCTTGAGGTTCAGGTATTGAGGACCTCAAGGGGCTTGGTTGGTACTTCGAAGACCTAAGACATAAGGTGGAGCAAGAAATCAAAGTCGAAGCTTGAAGGCTGTAGAAAAAAAATTTTCTATAGGTTAGCCGGCTTAATCCAAAATTGGATCAGCTAAGTCTCAAAGCACAGGCAAAATAGAGAGCTGCACGTTTGGGACTGCTAGCATGGCACAGGACTGGACTGGCTCAGTTTTGGACTGAGCCGACCCAGTGGAACTTAGTCGGCTCAGTGCTAAGACTGAGCCGGCTCAGTGCACGGGCAGAGTTACATGAGGATTTATTTTGGACTAGGATTTGGGTTGATCTTAGGGGTCTTAAGACCTGGTTCAAGAGGTCTTAAGGGGGCTAATTCATGTATGGATTGGGTTAGCCTAGGAGAATTTTTGAGCTGGGATTTATTAGGGTTCATGTGGGAACTCTAAGGTATATAAATCAGGATATTATAACTTTTATAATAAGGTTGAAATATAATTGAGCTTTTCTCCCTAACTCTCTCTTCTCTCTTCTCTTTGGTTCCAACGCCAAAAATCCTAGCTTCTCTCATCTTTCTTAGATCTTCTTCAGTTTATTGGATTAACACCCAGATTCACGTAAGAGATCGGAACTACGACTGTGGCTTCGAGCAGCCCTAGGAACAACAGAGATAGTTACAAGCAGAACAATCAAGGATGTTGAGATCCAATTCGGTACATAGATCGAACAGATGACAGTGGTGGTCGCCCCTATCGATGACTATGAGGTGGTCATCGGTATGTCTTTGCTAACCCAGCTACATGCCATGGTAAAGATGGATTCAGATGTGGTGGTGGTTCTAAATTCGAGCGAACCTTGCATGGTTCAACGGAAGCGAGTTAGAGGGACTTCACAGCGAGTCCTATCGGCAATGCAGCTTGCTAAGGGGTTGAGAAGGGGACTTCCAACATACATTGCGTCCATTCAAGAGGAAGACTTGCTAGAGGGAGAAGATATTCCAGCACCCATCGAGGGTGTTCTCATTGAATTCGGGGATGTGATGCCCCCCGAATTATCCAAACAATTGCCGTCAAGAAGAGAAATCGATTACTGGATTGATTTGGTACAGGGAGCATATCCACCAGCTCAAATACCATATAGGATGGCCCCATCTGAACTCCAGGAGCTGAGGAGATAGCTAATAGAGTTGGTGGATAGCGGATTTATCCGACCTTCGAAGAGTCCATATGGAGCATCGATACTTTTTTAGAAAAAATATGATGGTTCGTTGAGACTCTGCATCGACTACAGGGCCCTCAACAAACTCACGGTGAAGAACAAGTACCCCATTCCATGGATTGATAATTTGTTCGATCAACTTGGTAAGGCATGTGGTTCTCCAAGTTGGATCGTCGTAGTGGGTACTATCAAGTTCACGTGGTGGAGGAGGACATCGAGAAGACTGCATGTGTGACAAGGTATGGAAGCTTCGAGTACCTTGTCATGCCTTTTGGCCTCACCAATGCTCCAGCAACATTCTGTGCTTTGATGCAACATGTACTCCATGACTTTATCGATAAATTCATGGTAGTATACTTGGATGATATTATTATCTGCAGTCGGACGTTGGACGAACATGTGGCGCACTTGAGGCAAGTCTTCTCTACCCTACGGCAACACCAGCTCTTTGTGAAGAAGGAGAAGTGTGTGTTTGCGCAACGAAGGGTGCCGTTCCTTAGGCACATCATTGGGGATGGAAAGCTCATGATGGATCCCTCCAAGATTTCAGCCATAGCCGAGTGGGAGGTACCTACATGTGTTACACACTTACGCTCTTTTCTTGGTTTGGCAAATTATTATAGGAGGTTCATCATGGGATATTCGAAGTTATACGCCCCATTGATGGATTTATTGAAGAAGGGTCGACCATGACGGTGCGCATGGACAATGTGGCCATAAGCTACTTCCAAACCCAGCCAAAGCTCACCCCAAAGCAAGCAAGATGGCAGTAATTTCTCGCTGAATTCGATTTCCACATCAAGTATAAGCCAGGCCGAACTAATTCGGCTCCAATGCCTTAAGTAGAAAGGCATAGTTGGCTGTGGTTTCTTCCACTTTCGAACTAGCAAGTAACTTAATAGAGAGGGTTAAGATCGAGATGGAGAAGGATTCATGGGTGAACTCATCAAGGATGGCAAGGCATGCCATTTCTGGACCGAAGGTGGGCTGATTTTGACATGGAGACGGCGTGTCTATGTGCCTTCAGGCAGAGGGCTGAGGCGTGAGGTGCTACGAGAGCATCACGATTCTGTGTGGGTAGGACATTACAAGGTGCATCGGACCCAAGCTCTCATAGAACATAGCTACTATTGGCCAAATATGCGA
The DNA here is from genome assembly GCA_006176705.1 of Cocos nucifera. Classification (NCBI taxonomy): domain Eukaryota; kingdom Viridiplantae; phylum Streptophyta; class Magnoliopsida; order Arecales; family Arecaceae; genus Cocos; species Cocos nucifera. The sequence continues at coordinate 3,842 of QRFJ01004339.1, read as the reverse complement.
GATGACATCGAGGGGTATGTTTACACTTGTTTAGTATGCCAACAAGACAAGGTTGAACATCAGCGGCCCGTGGGATTGTTAGAGCCATTGCCTACACCAGAGTGTCCACGGGAGAGCATCTCCATGGACTTCGTCATCGGGTTACCTCCAATGGAAGGGTATAGCTCTATCATGGTAGTGGTGGATCGCTTCTCGAAGTATGGAGTCTTCATTCCAGCACCTACTACTTGCCATGCGGAGGATGTGGCACGATTGTTCTTTATATATGTGGTGAAATATTGGAGGATACTGTGGGGCATTATTTCTGATCGTGATGCTCACTTCATGAAAAAATTCTGGATCGAGTTATTTCAAATACTCAGAACAGAGCTGAAGATGTCCATGGCTTTTCACCCTCAGACTGATGGCCAAATAGAACGAACAAATGCATTACTGGAGATGTATTTGTTAGATATATATGTCCTAGAAGCCAGAATTGACTGACACTTATAATACACTTCTAAGGGCAAAATTATAATTTTGACTATAATGAATAAAATAGGTTATTTTCTATCACATATGTGTATTTAGTGTCTGTGATACATCCTTTGAGTTAATGGTAATGATAATTCATATTTTCAAGAGTTGAAAATTTAAGACATGAATAATCATTGTTAACTCATAAAATGCTCCCGACCATAGGACCATCACGAGGATGGTGATTGATCCAAAAGGTTGGTGTACAATCACTTCTCTTTAGTAGATGAGTCTTAAGTCTACGGTGTGGAGACACCGGAGCGAGAGTACAGGTACTCGTTAGAGAACGAGGGCACTGAGCGTGACCACCTCGAGTAGTCATTAGGGAGTCTACCTTCTCGTCAATGACTGACTCAATGCTGCAGTAGTGTGTCTGGTTCTTTGACCTGAGGTGCATCAGTAGTTCACCTTGAGGGTGTTATAGTTTGAACTACACCATTACTCGATCTCCTAGCCATATGGAACCCTGAGGTGTATGTTGGCTATAGCATGTTCATTGTAGGAACTGGATAGCATCAAGATGGAATCTATCTACCTCGGTGGTAGAGGAGCAGCCCTATGATGATCATGAGAATCAAGTCTAGAAGTCCATGGCCATGGCAGAGTGAAATAATAGAAAGAGTTTCTATTTAGATTTTCACATCAGACTTGAATCGAATGATTACATCATATGATAGAAACTAGGGTTTGACGAGTTCACCTTAACCCTAATCTGATCGGGGCTCAAGATAGAAGAACTTAATCACACAGGTAGCTGCACCAAGAGGTTCGCATTCAGCTCTGATGGGTTGCCACCATATACTGCTAGGTGTCACTGGTGGATTTTGGGAGCAATTAGAATGATTTAGATGATCGATCATTCTAGCTGTTCGAATCAGAAGAGTTCTGATCCATCGAAAGGAGTTTCGATGATGTTGATGATAGAGATCATGACATATCCCATTACCATACAGAACTGAACCTAACTGGATCACACAAATAAGGGTTTGAATCTGGTGATCATCAATTGAACTGATCTAGTTCAATTGATCTGAATGAGATTCAATTAGGTTCAAGGAAATCGTGCTAGCACTCGATTGAACCTAACGTTCTTCTTTTGCTATCATAAATAAGTTGTCCTGCCTGAGCCTAAAGGAGTTTGTGCTCAATCAGAGGCCTTCATATGGTTTGACTGGAGGTTGTCCAAGTCAGAAAAGGTTGTCTTATTTTGTAAGACATTACCTGCCATTTTTGGTCACCTGCCATTTCTTGTTCTTTGACTTTGGTCAAAAGTCTACCTTTGACTGGTCAAATGTTGACCATTGACACTTTGACTTTTGACCACATGTCATGCACCTATTGGAGAGCTGGTGGGGGCTTGTCCCCCTGCCAGAACCTGGCAAGGAGGAGGGCGCATGCCACCCTAGGCGTGTGCCCAAGTTGGAGGCGCCTAGGAGTCCTTGTTGGACAAGGACTCCATCTCCTTTTTGGATTCCAATTAGAGTTCTCCTAAGAACCAACTTTGACTGGTCTTAGGCACCCTCTAAGGAGGAATCCAGGGGACTCTATTCCCACCAATCAGATTTAGATCTGATTTCATAAAGAGTTATGATTGGTTGGGAAGAAGAGGAGTTGGATCACGCTTAGTCTATAAATAAGACCCTACGCCCAACCCAGATTGTGATTGGAAGTGATTGAAAGGAATCACAATTCCCACGCCCCAAGGCTGCCTCTCCCCTCTTCCTCCATGCCAAACCACCTTCTCCCTCTCCTCTCCACATCCAAAAGGAGTTTTGGATTTTTGGTTGGTGCAATCCAGATCAAAGAAAGGCGACTGAAAGCTAGAAGGCTGCGCTGCTGCAAAGGACGACTACTGATCTTCAAAAGGAGTTTTGAAGATCCTCCAGATTAGATCCAGATCTAATTTTTGGAGACATGATAGAGAAGAAGAGGATCTCTAGATCTAGCCTAAGTGGATATCGGTAGAGGCCAGGCACTTGCGTGGCTAGATCCAGAACCTTCCGCTGCATACAGGATCATCAACGGATAATAGGATTACCCATATCAAGGTAAATTAAATTTGATTTAATTTATCTAGATTTTATTTAATTTCTAAAATAATAATAATCAGATCTAAAATATCTTAGATCTGATCTAGATTAAAGAAAAAAATTTTTGAAATATATCTCTTAATCTGATCAGATCTAAACAAACTTTGTCCGGGAAATCAGGATTTTCCTTCAACTGGTATCAGAACCAAGTTTCTAAAAGTATTTAGATCTAATTTTAAATTTATTTTAATTAAAAAATAAATAATTTTAGATGTCACATAAGATGTGATCAGATCTAAAATTAAAAAAATTAAAATTAAATAATTTGGATCTAAGATTAGAAAATATGCATGACTAGTTCTAAAATAGAATAGTTCTATAAAATTATCTTGCATGTTTTTGATTTAATCTGATTAAATTATATTTTAGATCTATTTATTTACTATTTTTTGATATTATAATGGTTATAATTGTTAGATATATGTGCCCTAGAAGCCAGAATTGGCTGACACTTGTAATACACTTCTAGGGGCAAAATTATAATTTTGACTATAATTAATAAAATGAGTTATTTTCTATCACACCTATGTATTTAGTGTCTGTGATACATCCTTTGAGTTAATGGTAATGATAATTCATATTTTCAAGAGTTGAAAATTTAAGACATGAATAATCATTATTAACTCATAAATAGCTCCCGACCATAGGATCATCATGAGGATGGTGATTGATCCGGAAGATTGGTGTACGATCGCTTCTCTTTAGTAGATGAGTCTTGAGTCTACGGTGTGGAGACACCGGAGCGAGAGTACAGGTACTCGTTAGAGAATGAGGGCACTGAGCGTGACCACCTCGAGTAGTCATTAGGGAGTCTACCTTCTCGTCAATGACTGACTCGATGCTGCAGTAGTGTGTCTGGTTCTTTGACCTGAGATGCATCGGCAGTTCACCTTGAGGATGTTATAGTTTGACTACACCATTACTCGATCTCCTAGCCATATGGAACCCTGAGGTGTATGTTGGCTATAGCATGTTCATTGTAGGAACTGGATTGCATCAAGATGGGATCTATCTACCTCGGTGGTAGAGGAGCAGCCCTATGATAATCATGAGAATCAAGTTCTGAAGCCCATGGCCATGGCAGAGTGAAATAATAGAAAGAGTTTCTATTTAGGTTTTCACATTGGACTCGAATCGAATGATTATATCATATGACAGAAACTAGGGTTTGACGAGTTTACCTTAACCCTAATCTGATCGGGGCTCAAGATAGAAGAACTTAATCACACAGGTAGC
>QRFJ01004338.1:187224-243012 GCA_006176705.1 Cocos nucifera | reverse complement strand
GATCCACGGGATGGGGCAGGGGGCGCGAGCGCAGCGGATGCGCAGTGGATGGAGGAAGTTTTTTTTTTTTTTTGTGCGCGCGGCGGACGGAGAAACGGGCGGGGTGACGGATGTGGACTGGTGGGGTGGGACAGAGGCGCTGCCAGGGATGATGGTGGTCTTCCCCTCTCCGCCCTCCGTCCGTGAGCAAAAAAAAAAAAAAAAATCTCCATTCATAAAAAGCAAAAAAAAACCTTGTGGATCGAGGGAGTTTACATAACAACTTGGCGGACCATGATATTTCTTTATAAAATATTATAATATATATATAATAATTTTATTAGAAAGATCTCTTTGTAATCGATCATCATGCACTACGGGCTCCAACATATAACGGTGGACTGAATGGTAGGCAAATCTTACAGTTGAGCTGGCGCTTCCAATATAAACAGGAGCGCTCATCTGGGCCTGAACGCATGCGTCATCTCAGTGCAAAATAAGATTTCTTCCTGAAAAGAAAGCAGCAAAATTTGATTTCGCTCTAAGAGGACGGTATACTTTGGAGGCAAGAATAATCGATCAATTCTGAAATTATAGACATAATTAGCTCCAAGACGAAACTTCTCATTACAAAGAATCAAGTTTTCTAAAACGAAGCAATAGCCATTATACAATAACCATCCATAACCGTCCTAGCTAGTGGAAAACGATATATTGTCGTTGTTCTCTAATATAGAGACAGCAGCAGTTCTAGATGTAACACGATGATATCAAGCATATCTTTTTGAGCTATTTATTCTTTAGCTTTATCTTTTTGAATTCGATCATTAAATCATTAAAAGCTTCATCTAATTCATTAAAAAAAAATTATTAGATTGATTTAAGCTTATCTCTTCATTGTGAGCTATCAAGCATAGGTTTGTCTCTTCTATACTTGAGGATGACTCTTCTTCTGAATTTGAGCTCATACTACTTCTCTAATTTGTCAATATAGCTTTTCTTCTTAATTTCATTGAGTTCTTTTTTAGTAGGGGATAATCCTTTTTATATTTTCTAAGTTGATTCTTTTCTTCTTTTTCTCTTCTTGGTTCAAAATTTTTCTTCTTTCTCATGAATCTTATGAACCTTTTTGTAATTACCACAATTTCTTCATCATCTTTCGAATCCTTGGTAGAATCACTTGAACTTTCTTCAATGGCCGATGACTTGAGTGTAAGGGCTCTCTTCTTCATCTCTTCCTCCTCCATACTTTGGTTCATATTGAGCTCGTGTCATGAGCGATCCGACTAACTTTTCAAAGCAAGCCTGCTAAGATCCTTGGCTTCTTGAATTATTGTTACTTTTGCTTTCCAAGCCTTTGGTAAGGATCTAAGAATTTTACATACAAGATCACTATTAGAATAGTCTTTTCCAAGACTCTTTAACTCATTTATAATTTTAGTAAATCTTGTAAATATATCACTTATTGTCTCACGAGATTTCATTTCAAACAACTCATATTTATGAACCAACATATTTATTTTAGATTCTTTGACTTGACTTGTATCCTCATGGGTCACTTCAAGTCTATCCCAAATCTCTTTTATAGATAAACATATTGATATTTTATTAAATTCATTATGATCTAATGCATAATATAAAATATTTATAGTTTTAGCATTTAGTTGAGCTAGCTTTTTATCTAGCTCATCTCAATATTTTTTAGGTTTAGGCACATATATATTATTGACAATCATTGTGGGTGTGTGAGGACATACCATTGAGTGTTACACTTCAGATGTCATAGTCTTGTGCTTGAATAAAATTTTTCATCCTAACTTTTTAATAAGTATAATTAGTGCCATTGAAAGAAGAAGGTCTAATGATTAAGTGTCCTTCACCCAACAAAGAACCAAATGGGTCAACCATAAGATCTTAACTCTAGAAATAAAAGAGATCAGAGCACCTGCTCTGATACCACTTTTTGTCCAAGGATGGCTATCTAAGAGAGAGGTGAATTGGGTACTTATATAATTTTAGCCAAATATAAAATCTAATCAATAATATGCTTCAATTTAAACTTATTTGAGTAATTATAATATGATCAATATATGTAGCAGTAAAATTAAAGTATAAATAAAGCTATGTAAGAATTAAGCTAGTGCAAAGCAAGTAAACAAAATAAGAAGGCACTACAAATACATAAAATTTATAGTGGTTCGGAGCAACCCGCTCCTACGTCCACTCTCCAAGCTTCTCTTAAAAATTTTACTATAATCCTTCCTTGATTATAGTGTGTTTATATTTTTTGGGCTCACAAATAAATTCAGTTAATTTTCAATAGGAGCACCAACCAAAATCATACACTATTACTTTTCTGAACTTACTAATAGTCCAGTTGGTTTTAACCTTGGCTCACCAACCACAATCATATAATGATTATTTTTTCAGACTAATAATCAACTTCGATTGATTTTAACCTTAGCTCATCAATCAAACCATACAATATCCAGTTATGAGCTTGGACCGATCTTTATCTCAAGTTTTTTTCTCAAAAAAACTTAAAAAGAAAATAAAATATTATTTCAATATAAAAGAAATAGAAAATAAAAATTACTTAAAGTATGGAGAAGGAGCTGAATGATTGATCTTTTGAAGCTTAATTTCTCCTCAATCAATGCTTGAAAGGATGTTGAAGATGTTGGAGAAGATCACTCTTGGAAAGCCATTAATTCTATGCACTCTATCTCTCTTTTTTTTCCTATCTCAATGATATTCAATAATTCTCTCTTAGTTTAAAGATTTTTTCTCTTTAATCCACTTTCTTGCTTTTTTCATTTAGTCTCTAGCCTTTTATATGCTTGAAAGTGGCCAGAGAATGAGTTTTGACCGTTGGAACCTTTGAAATAGCCGTTGGAAGTCGTTGTTGATAAAAAATTAAAGTTCTGAAAAATTAGCCATTACAGTCACTAGGTCAGCTCAGTTTTTCACTGAGTCGGCTCAGTTCTTACGGATCAGCTCAGTTTCTATCTGGATCAACTCAGTATCAGTAGATTTCAAAAATCAACTTTCTATCTTTCTATTTTCTAAGACTGGACCGACTAAATTTTTCACTGAGCTGACTAAGCTATGGTAACTAAGCCAGCTCAGTTTTTTACTGGGTTAGCTAAGTCCTCAACCTTCAAGAATTTTGCATATTTTTCTGCATGAGTGATCTTTTGTCTTCAACTTTTGAGGACTTCTTCCATCTTGATTTTTATAATTTTTTCTAACATTAAGGCTTCCAAAACTTCTTGTTTAAGCTTTATTTGAGCATTTAAAATTATTCTTTTTCTTGACTTTTTTTAGGAGATTTCTTTTATAGATAATTTCTTCATTTTAAGCACTTGAAAAGTCCTATATAGATTCTTGAAAGATGTGATTAGTATCATTTATACTCAATATTTTAGAATCATCAAAATCAATCTTACGATCAACACTGAGGCAAGTTTTAGTAAACCCTCCTACTGATCTCACTTACTTGGCCTTCTTGGTGAAGTTATATTTTGATCAGATCACTTGATAATTCAAACTGATCCATGTCAACTAGGTAAATTAGTATGACTGATTTAGGTGCTCCTAGACTAGCCTATCTATGGTCTCCATTAAGCTAACTTGGTGAAGTTAGTGAAAGGATCATGATTAGAAATTTTTTTTGAATTGGAGATACAGGCTACCAATTTGAATAAAATAGTGGAAGAACCTTTTGATTAATATCCAAATCTTTAGATTTAATAAATTATTTATAATTAGGTTTTGATTTTTCTTTTTGCAGTTATGGCCACTACCCTATTGCTTCGATCATTGTTGGATAATGACAAGCTAGTAGGATCCAACTTCAGTAGCTAGTATCGAAAGTTGAAGATTGTCCTCGAGTATGAATAGATCTTTTATATATTGACAGATTCGACACTTGAGGAGCCAGCTCCTAATGCACATGGGTTGGCCCAAGATACTTACTAGAAGTGGCTCAATAATTGAATCATAGTGCAGTATATTATGCTGGTGGCTATGAGCAATGAGTTCAATTACAGGTTTGAGTCAGCTTAGTCAAAAGACATGCTTCAAGAGTCTTTTGGCACACCTGACGATGTTGAGAGGCACAAGACTAATTATGCCATCTTCAATGTTAGGATAAGAGATGGAGCTTCAGTCACTGATCATGTATTGCACATGATCAAGATGATGGAGCATTTAAGCAAGCTCAGCTTTTTCTTGTACGAGCAGCTAGAAAAAGATGCTATTCAGAACTCGTTGCCTAAGTCATACCTCCGTTTTCTTATTATAGAATGACTAAGCCTGAAGTCAATTATCATGGGTTGCTGGGATTGCTTTAGAACTTTGAGAAGGATCACCAGCTCCATAAGAAGTCGATGAATGTAGTAGGAGGATCTTCTTCTGATTCTCGATTCTTTAAGAAAAAAATAAGAAGAAGAAGAAGAAGACCAAGAAGGTGCAAGTTTAGACTAGAACATCAGTGCAAGGCTAGACCAAGAAATCCAAGCCCAATAAGAGTCAAGCAGAGTGCATTTTTGTAAGAAGGAGAGCGTTGGAAGAGGAACTATCTCCAATACATTATCTCCCTGGATCTGAATAGGCCAAGAAAGAAGCAAACAATTGTTGGGTAAGGTACTTATATGATAACTTCTTGTAATTTCTCTATTTATGATATTACTGATTGAATATTAGATACCGAAAGCTTTTACTATATTTGCAATTCATTGCAAGGATTATAGGTCAGTAGGAGATTCAAACAAGATGAAAGATTCTTGAACATTGAAGATGGAAGACTAGTTCTAGTTCTAGCATTAGAAATCTTAAAACTTATATTTGAGTCTCATACCATTGTTCTTAGTGATTATCACTTTTTTCCTAATTTCTTTTTGAATATTATTTCTGTAGGCCTTTTGGCCAAAAATAATTATGAGATTTCAATAAAGAAAAAATTTTTAATATCATTTTGAATGATGTTACTATATTTTTTAGATATTTGAATAATAAAATTTATTTAATATCACTATCTATTAATATAGTCTACTCTACTAGCAAATATCCTAGATTAGATAATGTATCTGATATCTACCTATGGCACTATAGGCTAGGTCACATTAATAAGAATAGGATAAACAGGTTGACTCAAGAGAAAATCCTCGAAGTCAGTGATTATGAATCACTTTCAACCTATGAGTCCTGTCTTCTTGAAAAAATGATCAAGTCATCTTTTACTAAAATAGATGAGAGAGCCACTGAGCTCTTAGATCTGATATATACTGATGTATGTGGACCTATGAGCATAAGTGCTAGAGGTGGATATTTCTACTTCATCACTTTCACAGATGACTTATCTAGGTATAGGTATATCTATCTGATGAAACACAAGTCGGATTTATGTAAAATATTCAAATGATTCAGAAATGAGATAGAAAATAAACTAGGAAGAGTATTAAAACTCTTCAGTCTGATCGAGGGGGTGAATACCTTTTTGATGAGTTTTTCGCATATCTAGGAGAGAATAGGATTTGCCAGCTTACCAATATCCTTCTGAAGATTTGCACTTGAATTGGCATGCTATCTTTTGAATAAGGTTCCGAGTAAGTCTATAGTTAAAACTCCATATTAGATATGGACAGGACGTAAGCCAGTACTCTCACACTATAAGGACTGTGGGTGCTTGGCTTATGTCAAACATTTAATGACAGACAAGCTTGGACATAGGTCTGATAAGTGCACTTTCATAGGATACCCTAAAAAAATCAAATGGTATATTTTCTACTGTGCTGATGAACAAAAGGTGTTCATCAATCTTAAGGTAATCTTTTTAGAAAAGAAGTTTCTTGGTAAAAGAACTATTACCTCTAAGGTTGAACTTGAGAAAGTTCAATAGGTAGAAAAATTGATACAGTTAACTGAACCAAAATTGGATTTGATTAGATCAAATCCGAAGCTTAACATAACTACACCATTAAGGCGATCCAATAGAGTATCGCATCAACCAGATAGATACTATGGCTTATTAGTCCAGGATGGAGATCCTATCAAATTCGATGAGAATGATGAGGATCCGATCACCTACGTGGATGCAATGTAGAGACCTAACTTTGAGAAATAGTCTTAAGATCTTAAAATCCGAGATGGAGTCCATGAAGGTCAATGATGTGTGGACATTGGTTGATCCATCTGAAGGGTTTAAATCCATTGGGTGTAAGTGGATCTTTAAGAGAAAGAAGAATGCAGACGAAAAGGTGGAGACCTATAAAACTCATCTGGTTTCCAAAGGATATCATCAACGTTATGGTATTGACTATGATGAGACGTTCTCCTCTATGGCAATGCTCAAATCCATTTGATTTATGCTTGCGATAGCTGTCCATCTAGATTATGAGATTTGGTAGATGGATGTGAAGATAGCTTTTCTAAATAGAGAGCTGATTAAAAAGGTATATATGATACAACCTGAGAGGTTCACATCCATAGACGAGTCCAAGATGTGCAAGCTTTAGAGATTTATGGATTGAAGTAGGCATCTTGGAGTTGGAATATGTATTTTGATAAGGTGATCAAAACATATGGCTTCATTAAGAACGGAGAAGAGTCATGCATTTACAAGTAGACAAATGGTCCGATAGTTATATTTCTTATTTTGTATATGAACGACATTCTCTTAATCGAGAATGACATCCCCACACTGCAAGGGATAAAAGTATGGTTGTCATCTCAGTTTTTCATGAAGGACTTGGGTGAAGATCCTACATCCTAGAGATGAAGATCTATAGGGATAGATCTAAGTGGATGCTTGGGTTGTCCTAGTCCACGTGCATAGAAACTATGCTAAAGTGATTCAATATGAAGAATTTCAAGAAGGACTATCTTGCGATAGACCATGAAATTTCTTCCTCTAAGAAGAATTATCCAACAACTCTTAAAGAGAGAGTGTGTATAAGTAGAATTCTATATGCTTCGATAGTGAGATCTATCATGTATGCTATGATATGTATGAGACCAAATATGGCATACTCACTAGGAGTAGTGAATAGATACTAATCTAATCCAGGAAAGAACCACTAGAACGTTAAAAAAATTATCCTTAAGTATTTAAGAAATACTAAGGACTAGTGGCTAATTTATGATGAATCAAATTTGAAACTTATGGGATTTACAGACTACAGCTTTTAATCTGACCACGATGATAGTAGAAATATTTTAGGTTATGTGTTTATTCTTAATAGTGGAGTCCTCTACTAAAAGAGTTCTAAGCAGCATACTATGGCAGACTTAGTATATAAGGTGGAGTACATCATGGCATTCGATGTTGTGAAGAAAACTGTGTGACTGAAAAAATTCATCATCAAGCTTAGAGTGGTACTATCCATAGATGGTCTGATCCTACTCTACTGCAATAGCACTGGAGCCATTGCTCGGATGAAGGAACTGAAGGTGCACCAGCGGATGAAGCACATACTGCACCATTACCACCTGATCCGAGAGATCGTTGATCAAGGTGACATCAACCTTTAGAAGATCAATAGAAAGAACAACCTGATCAACCCCTTCACTAAAGCCTTGGTGGTAAAGAAGTTCGATGATCACAAGTCAAAGAGGGATATGAGATAATGTACCGAGTGGCTTTAGGATAAGTGAGAGTTGTTGAAAAATATACCCCAAAGTCAATCATTAGTTTGTTGATGATAGTGCTATCTTTGTAAATGTAAATAATTTATTATTGAATAAAATTTTATTCTGACATTTTTCATCACAAATGATCATCTTCTAATGAACTCATGTATTGTGATGAAGTTCTTAAAACTATTTAGATTCGATAAAGAAAAGATTTATCGATTAGTCCTTAAACTGTTCACGATCAAATGATACGTTATTAACTAGGATGATAATATTTATCGAGTATAGATCGTTGTGTGCCATATGGGTTGGTTGTCTTCTTAACCAAAGAGTGTGGAGATACTAGTATGGCATACAAATGAGATGTAGGGGTACATGATCACTGAACGTGACCAACTTCAGAGTATTCTGCTATCGAGAATTGCTTTGATGGGATATGGATATAAATATCCTTTAGACCTGAGATCACCATGATGGCTTGTAAGCAACCCACTATCCTTTAGTGCCGGACTACCTAAATTTTTAATTCAGTGGTAAAAGATTTTTGAGCATAGTCAAGTAATTGTGAAGTCGATGAGTGATCAAGATAGGATTGACCACTCTAAGAGTTTGAAGATAATGCAATGTTGTATTTCAATTTAGCAAAATTTTGGTCAGGATAATCCATGAGATAAATTTGGTATTTTAAAATATAATGTGGATGATCTATTCAGGATTGACAGTTAAATCTTGAGTAGTCCTATAAACATTCATAATCAAAGGGATGAATTATATGAAAACCATATCCACATGGGTTCTAAGAGTGTTGCTTTATATATTCGATCTATTCAGCCATCGAGTACCATTGCTAGATGGTCACTTTAATTGGTATAAAAATTTATTTCTATGCTACTGGCTTAGGTTCAAACCTATGGGGTCACACACATTAGAGATCTTGATTTGATCAGATGGTTGATCAATGATTAAGAATCATTTTAGGATCAAACAATCAATACGATTGATATTTAACCTAGTATAAGTATTGTAGAATGATTGATTAATAATCAGATTGCTAATTGGCTCAATCTAATTGAGCATGATGGCTGAGATCAAATCTAATTGAATGTGATTTAATTAGATTTAATTTGAACTTGATTAGATCAAGTTCAGTTAGTTTATGGAATAAGCCAATAGCAAGAAAGAGCAAGTCTTTGCTCAATTAGAACTTGAGTGCACCTAATTTCTAATTTGATTAAAATTTAAATTTAATTTAATCTAATTTAATTAGGCTCTTAGTTGGATTAAGATCATCCTTAATTGGATTGCACAAGTTTTGATTTAATTAGATTCAAAAATTAGTTGGACCAAGTCAAAACATAAAGTCCCAGTCTGACTGGGACTCTCTCTCCTTGCACCACCTTGCTTTCCCACGCCCCACCCTTGATTTTTGGCATGAGATTTCTCACACCCAGAGAGTCTCCATGCCATTCCTTGTGGCCCAATCCTTGTCTTATTTGGACATTCCTATCTAGGTATTTGGCCTAGATAGAGACTCTCTCACATCTCTCTATTTAAGAGGGGTTAATGTCTGATTTTTCTATCGAGAAATCACCTTTGAGAGAGGGCTTAGGCATGGGTTGCTTGGGCGCAAAAGGGTTGTGGGCATGTGCTATTGTAAGGATACAAATTCTAGTATCTAGATGAGAGGAAAGAAATAGAGAAGAAGGGTCTTCTCTAGGTTTTGTTTTGCATCTTCTTCCACCACCTTTTTGAAAGAAAAATATGAGGAAGAAGATCTCTCTCAGTTCCTCCCATCTCCTCTTTGGTCCTTGGAGAGTCTAAGTTGTCTTGAAAATTTTTGAAGCCGAAAGTATCTTATATCTTTAATAAGGGAGTAGTTGAAGGAGGTTTGTAAATGGTGTAAAAGTCTTAAATTCCCAGATGGTTATGCAAGTAATCTAGCTCGGTGCATCAATATCAAAGATTACAAATTCTATGGGCTAATGAGCCATGTCTATCATTTATTCATGTAATGATTAGTCTCATTGGCTTGACATGATCTCCTTTCCAACTCTACATGGAGTTCTTTGACCGAGCTTAGCCTTCTCTTCAAAGATATTTATGCTACCAAACTATCCACCGACCACATATCCAATCTTGAGGCTAGCAGTGTAGAGGCCATATGCAAGTTGAAGAAGATATTTTCTTTCAGCTTCTTTGAATCCATGGAGCATCTCGTGATTCATCTGGCATATGAAGCTAGGGTGGGGGGGTCCAGTATAGTATTGGTGAATGTATCCATTTGAAAGATACATGCACAATCTCAAGAAGAAAGTAAAAAATAATATCCGAGTCGAAGGTTCTATTATAGAGACTTATATAATAGAAGAAATTTTAAATTTCAATCGACACTACTTTAATCCTAGTATGCAAACCAAGCTGACTCAAGAGGATCAAAATGATGATGGTGGTACTAAGGTATCAGAGCAGGAGATCTCAATATTTGCCTATCCCGCTCAAGAATTTGGACTCGAGGTTCGTCGGATTTTCTTCGATACTGACCTTCGATAGGTAGAAACATATATTTTGCTAAACTACACAAAGGTCGATCCATATGTCCTGTAAGTGTCCATCACAATCTTATCTCTTTAATCACTTATTTCAGTATACTTATCTTATGCATGTTTAAGTAATATCAACATAGCACTTTGAAAACTTTGTATGTTGGTTCCATCAATTGGTCATTTAAGACTGTGAGTCTATACCAAGAAAGTTGAGACCATTACGTTACAGGCCTGAAAAATATGTGACATGCTATAAGATCAAATATGGTTTCAAATTTATTAAGATCAAATATGGATCAAAAGCTTATGTCAATGATCCATTTGTACTAGCTGCACAAGCTGCTCAAGTGTATTATACTCTTTTTCTATCAAGAAAAAAGGGAAGGAAAGATTGGTGGGTTGTATGTAAAATTAAGTCTCGAGTCATTTATTACGCGCTCGAAGAAGAAGCAGAGCTCCAATTATTAGAATGCTTTCAGGAGGATGAGATAGTAAGAGTTCATCAATCCTTTGATAATGCGAAATTGGATGCTCTAGGAATATTCCTACGTGAAAATAGCCAACATGAGGAGATAGATCCAACCGAGATTGTTTTAAAAAACAACCCTCCCCAGGAAGAGGAAGAAGAGGAAAAAGAAGAGGAAGAGGTGGAAGAAGAAGAAGAAGAGAAAGAAGAGGAAGAATCAGAAGAAGATTCTGAAAGATACCAAATATCTGAAAATTAAGATCGATGAATAGTGCTAAGTATATAATTTTTGGATCATTTCAATTACTTATCTTGCATCATTTTCAACCTTGTATTACCATTCATAATTATTTAATTAATTTGATGAATCTATTTATTTTTATTTTTAGAGAGCATATATCATATCTTTTAAAGGTTGAAGCCATACCAGTCAAGGACAGAGCTCTCAAGAAGAGAGAGATCGTATGGCCAATTCTCATGGTTCTGCACCTCTTACACTAGGCAGTAAGCTCTAATACTTTATATATTCTTATTTATATTATTTTATTATTTATTAATTAATATAATATTCTTTGAATTAGATTTTTTGTGCTCAGGTTCGAAGGATAGGGGGTCACCAATAACCCTAAAGTCCCATGTAGTACCGGCCGTCAAATCTCAGACACAGCATCGTGGTCGAGGATCCACCCACTCGCGATACCTTGGACTAGGTTAGAGGATAGGTAGATCATCCATATCTAGAGCCACTCGAAAGTATTACATGCTCAATTAATATATTTAGAATTTTATAATTTTAGAGTTAATATTTATTCTTTGAAATCAATTTTGCAGTACATTCAGAGAGCCTTCAACATCTCATGTCATTATCGGGATCATACACTGATGGATGCCGATTTTGGTGAATGATTTCTCGAGTTGGCCATTGGAAGCTCATGATGCAACCTTGGAGATATTTCTGGTAAGTCAAATCTAGTTTAATTTATTTCTTTTCGATACATTGATATTTTAATTATATATTAATACATGCTTGCTACTATCTTGCAGAAGTATTACCGATTCGAGACTCTTTAGGATGAGGAGGTTGGCCGTCAGACCTTCGAGGAGGTGGCCATACGGAGGCTCTGAGATGGCCTCTATAGCCTCAGGCAATCCACCATCTAGCACTCTGGTTCCCAATCACCATCGAACTGGAGGTTCTTCATGGATCACTGGATGCGGACGGACATACGGCAGGCCCTCTACGACAAGTGAAGCAGTGAGAAGTACTTTAGTAGGCAGCAGAGGGTTCGACAAAATTGGACCACCCTGCAGGATCCGATTAGTCATACGGGCGGCTCGGTCGATACACAAGTAGTGGTCGATAGACTGATAAGAAATCAATACCAAAATTCTTTACTAAAATTATAAAAACTCTTATATGTATATTTTAATTAATTTAATTTTATTATTTACTTATTATAGATATGGTAGCTGAATCGTCCACTAGACCAGCTGCAGTTATGGTGTGCCACACATCAGTCTAGGAGGACTGGTGACTATTTAGATTCTACGTTGTGATTGATCACGGTAAGAACTTTAAACTTTATTTAATAATTAAGTTGTTATAGAATCTGATTTTTATATTAGAATTAATGTATTCCAAATTGTACAGTTACGTTGCTGAGAGGTACGGCGATGATCCATCTTCTCAACCCTCCTTGATTTTGAGGAATGGCATAGTGCCATCGGAGGGGTGAGTAAGAGTCAGGTCATAGGATTCAGCCATAACTTTGACCCTCCACCATCTCGATACTCTTCGACATCCTCAAAGACCTCGACGATGTCCTAGACCAGGAGCAATTCGCACATGGAGTAGAGGGTTTTGAGCCAATGACCTTGGGGCCTCCTGGATGCCAACCACGATATGGTCGTGAAGCTTCTCCAGGATCCACTACTGCATGACCAACTAGGCTCGTCATCCCATCCATCATATCAGATAATTATATTAATAATTCTTTTTGCTTGTTTTAAGTTTTTATATTTAGAAGCTTCGTATATTTAGATTTAAGTTCGAAAAGAGGATCTAGGGGCTAAAAATTCAATCTAACCATCCAATCGATGGGCTGAAGGTATCTATAGCTCTGTATCATCAAATCAAATATGAAGAAATAATCTGTTCGAGAATAGAAGTAGTGAATCAAAAGATACGCCTCCGTATCGAAAGATACATCTTCATATCGAAACTTACTAATATTATTTTATTTTCTTTATTATAGGATGCTGGGACATCCAGCTCTCATCCACCAACTGCTAGAGAGAAGCAGGATCAGAAGGAGGTTGACGATGATGAGGATCGAACCTAATTTTTTTTATGTATTATATTTTTTTGATATTATTTATAAAAAAAATTATGTAATTTATATGTTCAATAAAAGATAATTAGTTTTTAATTTTTGATTGTTAGATTTTTTTTGGATTTTAATTATATCACATATTATGAATTATAATTTAGTATGATTAATTAAAATAGATTTTAAAAATATTATTACTAATCTTTTAAAAAAAATATAAATTAACTATTAGCATCGATATTAGCGACGGCTTTAGATATGAAGCTGCCATCACTAAAATTCTTCAAATAAATTATTTTATTTTATTTAAAAATTATAAAAAAATTAGTGATGGCACTTTTGATCGTTAATAATTATTAGTGATGGCGTTAGCCATGAAAATGCCATCGCTAATATTATCAAAATATTTTATATTTTATTTAAAAAATTAAAATTATTAGAGATGGCAATAGCGATGAAAAGTTTTATCGTTATTAAGTATTAGCGATGGTATTAGCCACATCATCGTTGTTGCTAATATTTTTTAAAAAAATTAATTTAAATATTAAAAAATTATTAAAGATAAATTTTTTTTGTTACAACAGCCATCGCTAATTATCTTATTAGTGATGGTGATTTTTGCCATCGCTAATAATGGTAATTAGCAATAAAATTTTTTTAGATTAGATTTTATGATGGTATTAGCGACAGTAGATGGACTATTAGCGATGGCATTTAACAATCGCTAATAGTCAGAATTCTTATAGTGAGATCAGCACAGTGCTAGCACACTATGTTGATTTTCAGTTGCTGAACTTTAGATCAAGATTGAGACTTCGTATGAACCTTTTGTAGAGGCTGGATGTATGTGCAGTTTTGCCATCACTAATAGTTAAAATTCTTGTAATGAGATCAGCATAGTGCTAATACACTATGCTGATTTTCAGTTGTTGGACTTCGAATCAAGATCGAGGCTTTATGTGGACTTTCCATAGAGATCGGATGCGTGTGCAGCTTGAAGCGATAACCTCAGCCTCAGATCAGTAAGTAAGGTTTCTGACTTGCGAAAGGTAAAAGGGATACGATCTCTTTCTCCTACTAAATTAGATCTAGTCTTGTTTGATGTTGATATGATCAACATTCTTATTTTTATTTAATATTTAAATTTTAGATTTATATGCATGCATAAATCATATCATTAGATCCTAAATCTAGGGTTTAGTTATATATTTTAATAGATTAATTTGATTAATCTTATGCTTTTGCTATTCATGTTTTGAAAAAAATTTAAAATACATGCTACCAAACCCTAGTTTTTCCTTCACCATAGAAACAAGGGCGTGGGGATGGGCCGGGGGGAGGTGGGAGGCAGCCAGAAGCTTAGGGAGATGGACCAGGTGTGGCCACGGGGAGGAGGCTATAGGCTCGAGGAGGCAGCCACGGAGAAGCGAGCTAGGAGGAGGTGGGCCGAGGGGAGATGGGAGGTGGCCAGGGAGATAGGAGGTGGTTGGGGAGATAGGAGAGGCACCGTGAAGAGGCAAGCCGGGGTTAGATGGGCCGAGGGGAGGTGGGAGGCAGTCGGGGAGGTAGGAGGTGATCGGAGCTCGAGGAGGCGGCCATGAGGAGGCAAGTTTGGGGGAGGCGGGTCGTGGGGAGATGGGAAGTGGCCGGAGGCTCAGAGCGGCAGCCATAAAGAGGACAAGCCAGGGGAAGGTGGGCTGGGTATAGGTGGGAGGTGGCCGGAGAGATGGAAGGTGGCCGAGGGCTCAAGGAGGTGGCAGGGGAGAGGTAGGTTAGGTATAGCCAGGGGTAGGAGACCGAGGGGAGGCAGGCCAGGTGTAGCAAGAGGGAGGAGGCCGGGGGCTCGAGGAGATGGCCGTGGAGAGGCAAGCCAGGTGAGGTGGGAGGGGTTTTTGGGGGAGGAGGGAGGAGGCTGGAAGCTTGCGACTGGGGGCTCAGGAAGGCAGGAGGAGGTCGAGGGCTCGGGAAGGCGAGCTGGGTGCAGCCGATGGGAGGTGGGAGGCGGCCAAAGACTCGAGGAGGCAAACTGGATGTAGCCTAAGGGAGGCAACCGAGGGGAGGCCACCAGTCAAGGGAGAGAGGGTATGGCAGAGGGACTAAAGGGTAGGGAAGAGGGGGTTGGCAGTGGGGGATAAAAATATTAAAAAATATATTCTAAAGTCAATCATTAGCCTATTGATGGTTGTACTATCTTATAATTATAATTAATTTATTAATAAATAAAATAAATATTTTATATTTTTATCATAAAGTCTATATCTTATAATGAACTACATTATTATGATGAAGTTCTTAGGACTATTTAGTTTCGATAAAGAGAGGATTTATCAATTAGTCCTTAAACTGTTCACGACCAAATAATATACTGTTAATTAGGATGACAGCATTTATCGAGTATAGGTCATTGTATGCCATATAGGTTGGTTGTCCTCTTAATCAAGGAGTATGGAGATACTCGTATGACATACAAGTAAGATGTAAGGATACATCATCACTGAACGTGACCAACTCCAGAGTATTCTACTATCAAGAATTGCTCTGATGGGATATTGGTATATGTATCCCTTAGACCTGAGATCACCATAGTGGATTGTAAGCAACTCACTGTGCTTTGGTACTGGACTAACTAAATTTTTAATTCAGTAATGAAAGATTTCTAAGCACAATCAAGTACTTGCAAAGTAGGTGAGTGATCAAGATGGCATTGACCACTCCAAGAGTTGGAGAAGAATGCATCATTGTATTTCAATATAGTAAAACCTTGGTCAGGATAATCCATGAGATAGATTTGATATTTTAAAATATAATATGGATGATCTAATTAGGGTTGATAGTTAAACTCTGAGGTATCCTACGAGCATTTCGATCAAGGGGATGAATTATATGGTAACTATATCCACATGGATGATAAGGATGTTGTTCTACACATTCTATCTATTCGACCATCAGGTACCATTACTAGATAGTCATTTTAATTGATACAAAAATTTATTTCTATACTACCAGCTTAGGTTCGGACCTATAGAGTCACATACATAAGAGTTCTCGATCTGATCGGATGGTTGATTGATGATTAAGAATCATTCTAGAGTTAAATAATCAACATGATTGATATTTAACCTAGTATAAGGATTACAGAAGGATCGATTAGCAATTGGATTACTAATTAGCTTAATTTGATTAAACTAGAGGATTGAGATTAAGTCTAATTAAATATGATTTAATTAGATTTAGTTTGGACTTGATTGGATCAAGTTGAATTGGTTTATTGGATGATCCAATTACAAGGAAGAACTAGTCCTAGTTCAACTATAACTTGTATTAACCTAATTTCTAATTTGATTAAAAATTAAATTAAAATTAAATCTAATATAATTTAATTTAATTAAGATCTTGGTTGGACTAAGATCTACTCTAATTAGGTTAGATCTATTTTGATTTAATTTGGATCAGAAAATCATATTTGACCAAGTCAAAATAGGAATCCTAGTATGACTAGGATTCCCTAACCTTGTGCCACCTTAGTCCCAACGCCCCTCATGCCCTTCTTGGAATTTTTATGCTTGGAAATTCCTCTCCCTAGGCTCTTCATGCATGCCCCAACTCTCTCTCTCCTTCTTATATGGCAAGTTATTGTGGACCAAGTCAAAAGAAGGTAGTTTGTTTTGTTTTCAAATTCTATAGGATAGATCCTAACAAACTAAAACTCTTCCCATATTATGCTACCCACACCTCCAATTTTTCCTCTAAAATATTTAGTGGAATAGAGGGAACTTTGTGCGCCCCTTGCTAATGGTCCACGGCAAAAAAAAGGAGGGAGCGCTCAAGAGTTGGGGCTCCATATGTTGCCTTATTTGGACATACCTTGTCTAGGTATTTGACCTAGACAAGGATTCCTACATAACTATATATAAGAAGGGTCTTTGGACCTGATTATTTATGAAAAATCAGATTTGAGAGAGGACATTAGGGGCATGGGAAAACCTAGGAGAGAATCATCTTGGGCGTGGGATTTTGTAGAGACACAATCCCTTATGTCTAGGTGAGAGAAATAAGGAAGAAGAAGGGTCTCCTTCCAAGGTTTTTCTTCTACATATTTTCCTCCATTTTTATGAGTTTTGAGAGTGTCTCTGATTCACAAAGTCTTCCACCTTCCTTCTACTTATTTGAGGGTCCAATTTTTGAAGAAGAAAGATTCAGATCAACCATCGAAGAAAGATCAGCATAGTACTAGCATATTGTGCTGATTTCCAGCCATCAAATTTCTAATCAGTGATTGAGGGCTCATGTGGACATCCTGTAGAGGCCAAATGTATGTGCAGCTCAGAGCATCAACCTCAGCCCTAGATCAATGAGTTAGAAAGTCTAACTTGCAAAGGTAAGAAAGATCTGATCTCCTTTCATATGTCTAGATCTGATCTAGAGTTGTTTATTGTTGATATGATCAACATGTAGTTTTTCTAATATTTTAATTTTTAATTTAATAACATGCTTTAATCATATAATAGAATCCTAGATCCATGGATTTTCTTATATTTCAATAAATTAATATGATTAATTTATGTCTTCCACTACATAGATCTGAAAAAATTTCAAAAGCTAACCCTAGAACCCTAAATCTATTTCCTACAATTGGTATCAGAGCTAGGTTCATTATTACATAATTTAATATGCATATTTAGATTATTTTTTAGATTAAATCTAATTTATAATATGATGATTAAATCTAAAATTAAAAAATTTGATCATACGAACTGATATAAGATTGTTCTGTTGTAAGATTTATCCCTTATAGTGGAAAGATTATCCTTGTTCGTGTAGATCTGTTATTGATCATAAATTTGATAAATATGATCTAGATTAATTTATGATTTATTAGATTTAAATAATATTTAAATCTAAAATAAATATTTTAAATTGCATGGACTGATTATAAGGTTGTCTTACTATAAGATTTATCCCTTACAGTAGAGAGATTGTCCTAGTGCATGCTGATCTAAAATTCTGATTACAAAATTTTAGATTAGATTTAAAAAATTTTATTATTTGATTAAAAATATTTTAATCTGATTTTGTATCATCATAAATATGTTAGATTTGATCTAAGGTGATTTATGATTGATTAGAATTAAAATAATTTCAATTACATCAACTTGTTTAGATTAGATTTAAAGTAGTTTCATATTTATTTTATTTGCATATTGATTATAAATTAAACATGCAACTTGATTAGTAAAACCATGTTGTAAAAATATTTTGTAAATATAAAAATTATTTTTGAAAAGCCAAACCCCAATTCTTAGCCCAAAACTTAATTAAGAATTAAGAAGTTGTTTGATTAGGTTCTAAGATTGTGAATTGAAGATCCTAAAACACGAATCATAACACATTGGATTAATGGGTTAGTAAAAATTAGATCCATTAATTGGGTTAGACCTAAGGTTAGATTAAATAATGGACTTAATTAGAGAATTGACTAAATCTAATCAATAGTTATCTTAGATTAGATCAAGGATTCTCTAGATCAATTACAATAGTTATAGTTGGTCAAGTCCATATCTTTAACAAGAACCAAGATGGACTTGATTCTTGATTATGCGGTCTAGCCCGAACAGTTAGGTTGATCCAATCAAAACTAATTAACCAGTTGGTGTGTAAGGTAAGTCTGAAAATGTTTGATTGATGGTCGTTAATTGGAAGCTACTTACACTGATTCTATCTTTGATGAGTTAATGGCACATCCCTCCCACCGATCTCACTTACTTGGCCTTCTTAATGAAGTTATATTTTGATCAGATCACTTGATGATTTGAGTTGATCCATGTCAGCTAGGTAAATTAGTGTGACTAATTTAGATGCTCCTAGACCAGCTTATCAATGGTCTTCCTTAATCTGACTTGGTGAAATCAGTGGAAGGATCATGACTAGCTAATTCAACTGACCTTCTCTCTTCTTAAATTAAATTATCTAAATCTTCTAAAATTATTAGATCCTTAAAATGAAATAGCTATGGTGATAACTAGATCATAGCCTTCCATTAAGTGGGTGATAATGAGTCCATTAGTTGGATAATCATTAGAGGCCCATAGGCCTGATGCTTATCGGCTAATGAAATTATCATTTATAATATGATTTCTTAACCACGTCTTTCTAAATGATGGTTAGGTTGACCAACCATAGTTGGGCTTAATCATTCATTAGTTAGATGAATCAAGTATGGTCATGTTAATGATTGGACCTAACCAAAACTTTCAGTGAAGGCCCTAGTCTACTAAAAAGATATCTGGGGCAAATTAAATTACAAAAAATTATTTAAAAAAATAATTGATTATAAATATATCCTTAGATGTACGTGCATTGACCAACCATAGTTAGGCTTGTATGCAGTCTATGTGGATTCTAGTACCCACTAAAAAATTAGGATAATTTCTCGAATTGGAGGTAGAGACTACCAATTTGATTAAAATAGTGAAAGAATCTTTTGATTAAAGTCCAAATCTTAAGGATTAATAAATTATTTACTAATTAGGCTTTTAGTTCTTCTTTATGCAGTTAAACCCAAACCACAGTTGTTCCATTCAATATTAAATAGTGATAAACTTATGGGATCCAACTTCGATAATAAGTATCGAATGTTGAATATTGTTCAGCAGTACGAAGTGATTCGTACTGGGGCCTCTATGCCCAATTTAAACAAAAGATCCAAGATTAATCTAGTCAGATAGAGTGCTTCTACTGTAAGGAGTCGAAGCATTGGAAGAGCAACTGCCCTCAGTATCTTGCTTCCCATGACCCCAAAAGGTTGAATAAGAGAAAAGAGCAAGAAGTTACTGATCAAGGATATTATATGATAACATCTTATAATTTCTCTATTTATGAAACTACTATCTGGGTATTAGATATCGAAAGTCCAGTCCATATTTGCAATACATTGCAAGAATTTTAAATGAGTAGAAAATATGAAAATAATGAGCGATTCTTAAATATTGGAGATGGAAGGTCTGTTCTAATTCTAGCAATGGGAATAGTTCAACTTATTTTCAATGCTAATATCATTTCTTTAAATGAATGTCATATTATCTTTTCAGATGAGTATAATCTCTGTTGGCCGCCTTTTGACCAAAGATGGTTATCATTTATCAATAAAGAGAGATTATTATGGTATCATTATGAATGATGTTATGATAATGCAAGGACAATAAAGAAATGGTATTTATATTTTATCACAATTTGTAAGTGTAATGTACACTTCTAAAAAATATCCTAGATTAGATAATGTCTATGACATCTACCTATGGCACTGTAGATTAGGTCATATTAACAAGAATAGGATAAATAGGATGACTTAAGAGAAAATTCTCAAAATCGGTGATTGTGAATCACTTTCAACCTGTGAGTCCTGTCTTCTTAGAAAAATGACCAAATCATCTTTTACTGAAAAAGGTGAGAGGGCCACTGAACTCTTAGGTCTAGTACATACTGATGTATGTGAACCTATGAGCACTAGTGCTAGAGATGGATATCTCTACTTTATTACTTTCACAAATGATCTATCTAGGTACGGATATGTCTATCTGATGAGACATAAGTCGGATTTATTTGAAATATTCAAACGATTCTGAAGTGAAGTAGAAAAATAAATTGAAAAGAGTATTAATTAAAACTCTTCGATCGGATCAAGGAGGTGAATATCTATCCAGTGAGTTTTTGACATATCTAGAAGAGAATAAGATTCTCTCATAATGGATACCTCTAGGGACACCACAACATAATGGTGTATCGAAAAGGAGGAATCGAATCCTGTTAGACATGGTTCGATCTAAGATGGATTTTGCTAATCTGCCTGTTTTCTTTTGGGGTTATGCTCTTGAGACTGCATATTTTATATTGAACAATGTATCGAGTAAATCTATCGCAAAGACTCCAAATGAAATATGGACTGATCATAAGCCTACACTCTCTCACCTATGGGTTTGGGGTTGTTTGGCCTATGTCAAACGTTTGCATACAAATAAACTTGAACCTCAGTCTGATAAGTATGTGTTTATAGGATACTCCAAGGAATCTAAGGGTTACTATTTCTACCATACTGAAGAACAAAAGATATTCATCGGTCTTAAGGCAAACTTTTTAGAAAAGAAGTTTCTTGATGAAGGAACCGTTGCCTCTAAGATTGAACTTGACGAAGTTCAACAAATAGAAAGACCGACACCTAGGTTGAACCTAAATCGGATTTGATTAGATCAAATCCAAAGCCCAATGTACCTACATCATTAAGATGATCCGATAGAGTACCATGTCAGTCGGACAGATACTATGATTTTTTGGTCCAAAATGGTGATCCTATCGAACTCGATGAGAATGATGAAGATCCGATCACCTATATGGATGCAATGCAGAGGTCTGATTTTGAGAAATAGCTTGAGGCCATGAAATCCAAAATAGAATCCATGAAGATCAACAATGTATGGACATTGGTTGATCCACTTGAAGGGATTAAACCCATTGGATGTAAGTGGGTCTTCAAGAGGAAGAGGGATGCAGATGGAAAGGTGGAGACCTATAAAGTTCGTTTGATTGTCAAGGGATATCATCAATGATAAATACTTAAATTAAGTTACTAGAGACACTAAATATTATAATAGTTGATGTTATTTTATTGAAATTTGATGTTCTCTAGTCTATTTTATAGGTAATCAGGAGTTTGGGCTCATGTAACTCAAATTGAATTTAAATTAGCTCAGATTCGAGTGAACCAGGCAATCAGCTCAAGGGCTAATCAAATTCGAGTGTGAACGTGACTTACTCATGAAGAGATTAAATGCAAGCTCTCAAGATTCAAGGATCTAGATTAGAAGATAATCTTTCACATGGATCTAAGTATGAACATGACTTAAAGATCAATGGCTCAGAAGCAACTCATCAAAGATCTAAGGGTCAACATCTAAAGAGCCATTCATCTATTCTTTTCCTTTAATCCCATATCTAGAAAACATGAAAGCCTTCTCCCTTCTAATACTTATAAATAAGCCTCAACACCTGCACCCAAAAATGAATGAAGACAACATGCAACCTCTCTCCAAGCTATTGTCTCCCTCTCTTTCTTTCTTCTCTAAAAGTCTAGGAGAGGTACTAACCCTAGCACGCCTTTTATCAAATCTAGAAGAGGTCTTAATCCTAGTGTCGCTATCCTTCTTTTCTATATTTTCATACTTCCATCTACCTTTCTTCCTTGGAGTTCCTAGACCAAGCCTTCCAACCATCCTGCCACTATCTGCATGGAGGAAGATGAAAGAATTTAAGGAGGCACATCTACCATCGAGCACATCTAGAAGATCAAGCACTGAACTTTCTTGATGAACTTCGGAGCGGTCGTCTCCTGAATAGCTCGAATTTTTTCTGGATTGACCTCGATCCCTCATCTCGAGATCATGAATTCCAAAAGTTTTTCTGAGGCTACTCTAAAGGTGCACTTGGTTGGGTTCAGTTTCATCTTGCATTTTTTGAGTGCATCGAAAGCCTCTTCAAGGTCGGCAATATGATTGACAATCTCTCGACTTTTAACCAGCATGTCATCGACGTAAACCTTCATATTGCGGCCGATTTGCTCCTTGAAGATTTTATTGACTAAGCGTTGATAAATCACGCATGCATTTTTAAGCTCGAAGGGTATGATCCTGTAACAGTAAAGACCATGGTTAGTAATAAAAGCAGTCTTCTCCTCATCCTCCGATGCCATCCGAATTTGGTTGTACCCAGAGAAGGCATCCATGAAGGTGAGGAGCTCGTAACCTGAAGTCACATCCATCAGTTGGTCGATTCTGGATAAAGGATAGCTGTCTTTTGAGCAGGTCTTATTAAACTTCTTAAAGTCAATGCACATCCTCCACTTGCCATTGGCTTTCTTGATCAAGACCATGTTAGAGACCCAAGTCGGGTAGCTGATTTTTTGGATAAATTCGATGTTGAGAAGCTTATCGACTTCTTCTACTATTATCTTCTACATTTCTAGCGTGTGGCCTCGAACTCTTTCTTTCACTGATCGATGCTTGGGGTCAACGGTCAGTCGATGTTCCATAACCTCAGTGTCAATCCCAGGCATATCCATTGGAACTCAGGCGAAGACGTCGGCATTCCTCCGTAAGAAGGTGATGAGCTATTTCCAAACTTCATCTTTCAGATTGGAGCCAATTTGCACCATATGCTCTGCATTTCCATCATTCAGGAGGATGGCCACAAGATCTTCTATGGGCTCTCCCCATTCTTTGGCAAGGTTATCACGGACATCTAATCCATCAATGGGATAAAGGTTGGACCGTTCTTCCTTTTACAGGGCAATTGAGTAGCAGTGCCTTGTCAGAGCTTGATCTTTTTTGACCTCTTCGATCTCATAACTTATCAAAAATTTTATCTTCAAATAATAAGTTGACACCACCGCCCGAAGTGCATTTAGACCAAGTCGGCCGAGAATCGTATGATAAGCGGAGGAAGCCTTTACTACCAGAAAATCCACCTGTGCTCTGGATTATTTTGGATATTGTCCTACGGCCATAGCTAGAGTCATTACATCTTCAATTAGTACTATAGCACCAGCGAAACCTACTAGTGGAAAGTTTATTGATCCTAGCTGACTATTGGATATCGATATTTTGGAGAAAACATCATAAAATAAGACGTCAGTCGAACTTTCATTATCAACTAGGATGCGACATACATCATAATCTGCTATATTTCAAGAAATTACAACCACGTCATTATGCAAAAATTATACTCTCTGTGCATATGCCTCAGTGAAGGTTATGGGTTCTTCAGTCCTCCGTCTCTTTACTGACCCCTCAGATCCGCTGGCCTCTTCTCACCGAAGTCCTCTAAAGATAGTATTGATGATACCGAGAGGCGGCCGATCTTCTTATTATTTCTTCCTCCTCGGTGGTTCTGGTGCGGCAGTGCCCTCGTCGATCTTTCCTTACATCAGGCCAGCATTTGAGGAATCGACCCAACCAGCCTCTCCTGATGAGCTCCTCGATTTCATCTTAAAGTTGAATGCATTCTTCAGTATCGTGATTGTGATCACGATGGTAGAGACAGTATTTACTGAAATTACGCTTGCTAGGATGAGTGTGCATCCTTTCAGATCTCGATAGTTGCTCCTTGATTTCTATCAATACTTGCATTTTTGGAGCATTGAGGGAGGCGTAGTTGTGAAACCTTCTAAGAGAAGAACTTCTTCGTGCCCTTCTATTGAGGCTTCTTTGACAACGAGCTCGAGGAAGAGTTCGAACTCATTTGCACTCGGAGGGAGTCCGTGGGTGCAGTCGAACTTCATTCGACCCTTCATCAGTCATGGGTTTACTAGACTTGCCTGCCTGCCACTCTCCTATGGCTTCCTCATCTTTCAATTTAAAGGCTTCTTCCACTCGGACATATCCTTCAGCCCGAGCTAGCAAATTGGCAAAATTCTTGGGGTACTTCTTCAGGAAGAACAGCAAATCATTCTTTTGAAGACCGCCCTTGAGTGCGGCCATTACAATAGACTGATCCAGATTTCGGACCTTCAATGCAGCAGCATTAAACCGAATGACATAAGCCTGGATTGATTCTCCTGCCTTCTGTTTGATATTCATCAAAAAATTCAAATCTCGGTGCGGATGTCGGTTGCTGACGAAGTGAGCCACAAACTGATAGCTCATCTGATTGAAGAAAAAGATGGTACCCGACTTAAGTGCTGAGTACCAGTTTCTAACAGCTTCCTTGAGGGTAGACGAAAATGCTCGACATAAAATGGCATCTGACGCACCATGGAGCAGCATCATTATCCGAAAGGCCTCCAGATGGTCGATCGGATCGGTGGTTCCATCGTAACTCTCAAACTATTAGAGCTTGAAGTTCAGCGAGATTGGTTCCTGCATAATCCTCTGAGAAAAAGAAGGATCAGTGCAAATATCATTACCATGTGAGGAGGGAGTATGACAGAGTTCTTCGATTCATCGGCTCATTTTTAGGAGCCTTTGATCCAGGAGATCTCCATGATCGTTGATCATCAGGATTTTCTTATGAAACGAGTGCAAGGCTCCCCCCTGGGTCGAGTTATGGTCCGAGCAAGAGTTCTCCACCCTCTGCTTTCCCTTTTTGAAGGTCACTGATTGGCTAGCCCAAGTCGACCATCCCCAGATCGGATCATGGGGCTCTAGAGAAGCCTGCTCCGATCGAATCGATGTCGGAGCCTACCGATGTATAGTCTGCACCGCCTTCGTGAGATCACGAACCTACTGGATCAGCAGGTTGAACTGCTCCGCATCCGCCATGATTGTAGATGGAGCTTAAGTTGCCGAAGCTGGAGCAGGAGTGGATAGGTCTGGATGGGATCTAGCTGCAGAGGTCGTTGATCATCGGATCAAAGCTTTTCTGTGACGCATTTTTTTTTGAGAAGAACTCTAGAGAGGAAGAAGAGAGATCGCTACTGAGCACTCCTTTAAGAATAAGAGAACCTCAGAAACAGAGGCCCTTCCTCTAGCGCCAATCCTATTGGTGCAGAATCTAGTCGACATCGGATCGAGCTAGAGTTGAGGAAGAAGAGATCACCGTCGGTGACCTATAAAATAAAGCTCCATCCGAAGTCGATGGTAGTAGCTCCAAGAGGACCCTCCGATGATCAAGTCAGCTCCTCTAGCCAATAGAAATGGAGTACTCAAAAAAGAGTTCAGCAAAATTTTAGAAAGAAAAAGAGAGCTTAGAGAAAACGTATCTGGAGGATTCCTTTTTATAGACGAAGTCTGTAGCGGATTGATAGTGATAGCCATACCATCCGATAGTAGGCCGCTCAGAGCCGTGTGAGATTTATTATGGAGAGAGGGGTATTGCTAGACTGATAGTGATAGCCATAACCATCTGATAGTGAACCGCTCAGAGTTGCATGGGATTTGCTATGGAGAGAGAGGTGTCGCCAGACTGATAGTGACAACTATAACCGTTTGATAGTGGGCCGCTCGAGGCCATGTGGGGTTTGTTATGGAGAGAGAGGTGTCGCTTGTAGTGATGTGCCCGTTCGTCGAGATTTAATAGTCGAAGTTCGGAGGAAGCAGACGTTGGTTGTTGAAGAACTTTGACATATATCAATTTTAGAGGAGTTCGGACTCCTAAAGAAAATACGGCTATAGAGGATCATCCAGAAGGAATGCTAACTGAAATCTGAAAGTAATCTGCTGGAGGAGTCCGACTGAAAGAGAAGTTCGGAAGGAGTTCGGCTCCTGGAGGTATCCAACTGAAGGAGAAGTTTAGAAGGAGTTCGACTCTTAGAGGAATCCGACTAAAGAAGAAGTTCGGTGGAGAAATCTAACTAAAGAAGAAGTTCGAAAGGAGTTCGGCTCCTAGAGAAATCCGACTGCTAAAGGAGTTCGGTTGGAGTTCAGCTGCTGGAGGAGTTCGACTGGGGTTCGGCCGTTGAAGGAGTTCGACTGGGGTTCGACTATTGGAGTGAGAATTTTCGATCGAAGCTCTTCCATGATTACCAGTTGCATTAGACTAAGCATCAGACTGGACTTCGGCGGGAGCGGAGTTTATCCCCAACAATATGTATATACATACATGCATACATACATACATATATATGTGTGTGTGTGTGTATATATATATATTAAAATAAAAGTTTTTATCTTCATACGCCATGTGTCATCCCTCCATCTGCCACGTGTCTCCAATTATCGTCTAAATCTTCTAATTTAGTCCCTTAAAAAGTAAATATTTTATAAAGGTCCTTCTAAATTGTATTTTGTAATTTATTTTGGTTACATAAAAGAGCTTAGATTATTATTTATTTGCTGAAAATTTGTGTGTATGATAAAGATGAAAACCATAATAAGACGAAATGAAAATTTGTGAGTATGATAAAGATTATTATTTATTTGGATTGGTCCTTTATTTTTTATTTTGATGTCTCTACTCCGACGAAATGAAATACTAATCAAATAGTTTTTAGTTCTTACTTGGTCGCATTCCATGCATTGCATGGGATTTCATGTGGAGAATCAGTGAAAGAAAAATTGATTTAAGCCCTACATTCAGAATAATTCTTCTTCTTCTTCTTCTTTTAAGATATTGAGTTGAGCAGATTGAGGGTGAAGGAAATATTTCCTTTTTTAGATTGGATCGATAAGGATCCATTACTTTGTAAACAAAAGGCAAAACAACGGGATTCCTTAAATAAAAAAAATTCCAGCATACCAATTTGGCATGTTTTCCCTCGATGAACGGGAGTTTATACCTTATACCACCTTTATATAATCAAGAAGAGCATCCAGCTCCTCTATCTCAATGATTCTTAAAATTTTCCCTCCCTTTGGAGTAGAGCTATTAAGAAGAGCCGGCCCGCTCCGACCCACCTCTAAATGGGGCATGGTAGATTGTCCCGTTTAACTGACGGATTGGAAAAATTTCAATCCAACCTTATCCGCCATGGGCCAACCCATCAAAATTTCAAAAAAAATCTATAAAACAGCAATATAAATAGAAATTCATAATCAATTCAAACTCAAATCAAATACTTAATACAATCTAAACTTAAATACTTAATATAATCCAAACTTAAAAGACTTAAAGTTTTAATTTTTAAACTAATTTAGAGATAAATCAAAAATCCTAAATCTATATATATATATATATATATATATATATAAAGAAGCATGCCAATCTGCTCCGAAACCGCCACAACTCACAATCCAAATGAGACAGATTATTTAATCCATTTTTAGATAGGTTGCTAAAATATGAATCGAACCCATCCCGTTTACATAAGAGGGTGGGCCAACCCAAATTGATAACTTTACTTTGGGGCTACTTAAACTTGTGTTGATCCAAATCTTACCATCCAAAGCTCGAGTGCGTTGCGCGTGCTCATGTTCTACTTTTCCCAAATGAGCCAAAATTAAGAAGCCATACACAACCAGATGTACAACCAGCCTGATGACTTATTTTTTCGTAAGAAAAGCATGCGATTAGCCCCAACTTCTTTCTCTTTTTCTTCCGTACATAAAGAACCACTCATAGCACACTTGAGGCGCATTTCTTTCCACAACAAACTACCATACAAGCAAGAGAGGAGCAAATGATAAATAAACTTACCCTTGTTCGGCATGTTAGACAATGCAAGCTCTCCTCTCTTGTCTTATGGCAAGTCCAAAGCGAACCACCTTCCAAACACAGCTCTCCAAGTAGAAAAATCATGCTTTGGAATGGTCAAATTACGCCCCATAAACATGGACTTACATACATCTCCCCTCTACCTTGAGGTAGTCCCAGACTTCCCTTTGATGAGAAAAGTAAGCATCACCCTCAATCTCCCAAGCGAACTGCCCTGCCATGAACCGCACATTGGAGCAATTCTAGCAACCGCAGTGAGTTCTCTTTCCAATTCAAGGTGAACCGATCACTAACAAGCCAGGTAACTCAGCCCTTTGTCAAGCCATGGAGCACTCTGGAGTATAGAGCCAATCCCTAACAATTCCTCTTATATGATCAGAAACTAGATTTTTGGATCTACTTTTCTACTTCCATAACATAATTGGTTGATTTCCAATTTTCCACTTGCCAATTCATATAGGTCTTTCCCCCATGGTGTTCTCTTATCTGGGCCTGGCGAGGAGCTGCTATGACTCCATTGGCCTTCATTATCCCCGGCGTCTATTCCTACATGCTTGGTTCAAGTCACCAAAATGCTACACGTTTATCGGACGTCCCCGTCCAGAGCATAACTGACTATTTTACTACAGAAATTGTCATATAATACACGTACAAATTCCTAAAATATTTTATTTTTGATAGAAAATGGAGGAAGTGGGTCACTCCCCGGCCCCAACTTGATTGATAGAAGGAATATTTGCAAAGGGTGGAATTTACAAAGGTGGAAGTAATCTCAAAGTGGGTACCATAATAGTTTCAGGTTTAGTCCCTATGCAAGGGACAAGGAGGTTTAGATCAACTCATCCCGGCATTACGTTGGCAAATTTGGCATGAGAGGATCAAAAGAATCTTTTTGAGAAAAAGATTTCTTCAACCAACTCGATTCTGCATGTAACCCTTTATACCAGGGCAAACTCTGCTCACAGAAGTCCTCGGAAATTCGTGAGAAAATAGATGATCAAGTAAAGCATTCATCATAGATAAGTTTTCTTTTCTTTCTAGTGTGATCCTCTACAAGACTTCAAATCAGTCCTCTATGTTTCTAATGACGATGGTATCTACTTTTTATTACAAATTCTCTGAAGTACGTGATGATGGAGTGGTAAATACATAGATTCGGGTGAGAGTCGACCAATTGCTGGGTCGTTTATTTGAGATTTAGTACATATATATTTGCGAGCTCAAGGAAAGAATTTCTCCATCAACGACAGGAGGTGCTTCAAACCTGGATTTCATATCCAGAGATGACCGGCCAGTATGTATTATATGATTTATTATTGATGGGTAAAGATTAGAAATCAAGGTATTTAAAGACAGCTGCATTAAATTTTACCATTCAATCATGCGCTTGGTTAAAGCCCCCGAATGTCTTTAACGATGGTTTTAGCGAATATGTAGTTGTTGACGACCGACCCATGCTTGAACATATGCAACGTACGCAGACATATTTGTTTCCGGTACGTGAAAACAAATGTTAGCTAAATGATATACACCATCAATAATGGACGTACATTGAGATATTGAAGATCATCAATAGCATGGTCTAACCTATCTTTTACATGTTCATCGTACATTGTGATCCATGGTTCTCCTATTTCATCAACAACCTTAGAAAGCAGATTATGCTTGGAGCACGATCATATGACATTTTGATCATATGTTATGTCAAATTTAATTAACAAAGGCAACCACGAGTTGTTGTGTTAATTGTACCACGATTTCTCTCTTAATTATATTGATACGTGATTATTCTCAAACTTTTGTTTTCTACGTTCAATCTTATTTTAAGATATTTGAGTTTTGCAAGTCGAGATATATTTGATGATTCTTATACTTTCATCTATTTTTATAATTTTTTTTTTACTTTAAAATATTTGAATTTAACAAGTCGAGGAAATTACTTCCTTCTTTCTTATCAGATTAATCAACATTAGAGTTTTTATCCTCTATATCTATTAGGGCCTCAGTTTATGGTCCGGATGCACAAGCAGTACAAAAAATAGGAGGATGACTATTAGTACTTAAAGTACATTGAAGGTTGAAGGATAAGGGTGAGTATGGCTACTACAACTTCTATATCTTAGTCGCTGATGAGATGAAGAAATATTTCATTAAATTAGAGAAGATTGGCCAACCTATCAAGTTTGTATCTCAATTAGCTGGGGATGTCTTTCAACACAAGCACAACCAATTTTTGTAGTGAACCTGGCTCTTATGTCTAAAGACGAGAATTTAGCATATATGAAGGAGGATGAATAACTTGTGAGCATGCAAAAACCCCATTTCAACCTTTCAAAGTCAAAGCCTGAATAAGATCTATATATGATAGAATTATAGATGCAAAGATGCTGACTAGTTAGAAATCTATTTCATTATTTACGAATATGCTAGTGTCTAGAAGGTAGCTTTTGCCTGACTTCAAATTTTTCGATCATATCTTACTTAGTAGAATTCATATATGGGTAACAAAAACATCTCTAATCTAACATAAAGCAAATTCAAGATCTTAATTATAAAGCAATTATATCCAATCGATAATGGGGAAGATCGGTGGATTAAGTGATAGTACTTATGGTGGAGGTATGATCAATCTACCCAAGACTACACCAAGTTCCACAAATAAGCTATCATGCTCAGGGATCTCTATTGATGATCATGTAGTCTTCATGAAGTATGTTGGAGGTTTCTATGAGATCATTCAAAAGGAGCCGAGTTGAAAACAACAATAAAGCTAGTGTGAAAGTTATGGAAATCAAGGAATCAATCCAACCCGACAAAATTAGTAATAAGTTTAAGAGTAGTGGTAGAAAATAAGGTCAGAAAAAAAAGTAGAGTAAGAAATACTGCAACACAACTAGGAAAAATTTATTGTGACCACCGTGCGATCAATAGATATACCAAGTAGAAGTATTAGAAACTTCATATTGAGTTCCAGTCAAAAAGAAAGAAGTTGAAAGAGGAATCTAAGAAGAAAGAGAAGGCAGTCCTCACTATGATTGATGTCGAGCAACTACCTAAGCATGAGCAAGCAAACTCAAAGTTGTTTGATGGCTAGAAAACCTAAGGTAGCAACTAATATAGACCTTAGATGTGCAAGAAAAACTCTTCCACTTCAAGATCCAAATAAGAAGATTATCATCGATGCTATTAAAATTCCTAGAGACTAGAACAACCTCGCTTTAAAAGCTTGGTTCAAGATAATATACAGTGTACCTTTAAATTCATAATAATAGAGAGGTACATTGATAAGATGACATGCGAGGTGGTTTCTTTGGATGTCTATCCTTAGGAGTCTCGACCCTTGTGATTAAGATGTGTTCTTCTATAGGTGGTAGAGAAAGTATCGATTTGTAAAGGATGGAGGACAGGTAATGGTCAATGTCTCTATAGACAAGAAAACATAGACCTTGAGACTACTATTTAGAGAAAGCAAATTGTTAATACCTACAAAAAATTTGTACTAATGATAATATCAGAAGCCAATGGCACATAGGAGAGGTTGAGCTATTTGATAAAGGCCCCAAATTCAACATAGAAAGTTGAGATAATTCTATTGATGAAGAAGTTTCTAGACTATTTCAAGATGTAATGCAATTGCCACATAAAAAAGCAACTAAACATGAGAATTAGCTAGCTGGTGATGCACCTTTGCCCAACTTGGATCTTTATCACAACTCACTGATGCAGAATAAAGAGATTAAGAGGTAGGTCATGGAGTTACTAGACCAAGGTATAGTTAAGCCCTGCAGCTCATCCTGTGGATCCCCTATGATACTAGTGCCAAGAGAGATAGACTTTGGAGGATGTGCATCGAGTATTTTGAACATGATCATCACTAAGAATAGATATCCTCTTTCCTAAATTCATGATCTATTGGACCAATTTAAGCATACACACTACTTCATCAAGCTAGACTTGAAATTTGGCTACCCATTAGCCTTAGGTTCGCAAGGAAGACACATGGATGATAGCTTTCAAGATGAGACAAGGCTTGCTAGAGTGGCTAGTCATATTATTCGGTTTATGCAATGCCCCTACTACCTTCATGAGCTTGATGAATGAGGTGTTTCATCTTTTTATTGAAGACTTCATTCTTGTGAACCTTGACAATATCTTGATCTACAATAATACTTTGGAAGGATATGTCGTACATATCAAGAAGATCCTGAAGGTGATAAAAGGAAACAAGATGAAGTTGAACCTCAAAACTGTGTGAGATTGGAAAGCAATCACTGCTGCACCTAGGTTTCATGATTGGTGAAGGTGATTTAAAAATTAATTGAGAAAATATGAGGATCATAAAAAATTGGTCTCCCAAGATGGTGATTGAGGTCCAGAGCTATATGGGTGTGTTCCATCATGTCAGAAAATTTATCCAACACTTCTCGATGATCACAAAACCCTTACCTGATTTGACAAAAGCAAATCAAAAATTAGAATAGTTGGAAAGACTTGAAGGTATTTTTTTGCTTTTGAAGAATAAGATCTGCAAAGCATTGATCTTAGCATTGCTCAATCTATAAAGATCCTTCAAGATCGAGATTGATGCATCATAGTATGCATTGGAAATAATCCTCATGTGGGATAGCAAACTAGTAGTGTATCACTTGGAGATATTCTAGAGGTTGCATTTAAGTTATTTAACATTTGACAAAGAGATGTATGCCCTACACAAGACCCTGAAGCATTAGAGATCATCCATGCTGGGTAAAGAAACAATTGTGCCTATAGACCATAAGCCACTTCAGTTCCTCCATACATAGTTGAACTTCTAGCAAGCTTGATATATAAAGTGGATGTCTTTCTTATAGCAATCCAACTTTATGATCGAATATAAAAAAGGAGCCACAAACAAATTAGTTGATTTATTACCCAGGTCTCCAGCAACGACAGTCTCTAATTTATTGGTTGTAATACGGATTCAGATTCAACTACTCTATTATGAGAAGAACAAGGACCTCTATGTGACAGTTTAGATTTTCAAGAAGGATTGGAGAAATTGAAGAAATCGTTTTAGCATAATTTGCCCCGCGTGATGTATAACTATATAAGATGACATGTTTATGTATTATGTATTCGTTAGGCTATTGATATGGTACAATAGATTCAACAGACTCACAACTTAAAAGTTGCAGGACATTTTGGAGTGGATAAAATTCTGATGAACTTAAAAAATACATCTTTTGGATAAAGATGCAGCAAGATATATGCTAATTCATCAAATAGAAAGCTAGACATTATACACTATTATGTAGTACATTGGAGCCCTCCAATAGAAGGCTAAGACGTTACACACCACTACCAATACCTAGTCTATTATAGATAACCCATGTTTTCTGATAGTTGATAAGCTGGAGAATGGGCTCCACTACTAATATAATACATGGCACGATGTATTGTTTGCTAGCCATAGCCAATCACTTATCACGTTCCTCAGAGGAGCGAGCCACCAACTATTGGACTTTCATGTTATGATGGAGTTATTCAAAAGCATCAACAAACAACATCTCTATTATTTTGCATGACAAATATACAATAATATAACTAAATAGCAACTTGCTTGTTTGATAGATGACATGGTCCAAATATTGAATCTTTCAGCATAAACTTGCAAAATGTCTGTGTGTTTGAATTAGGACTTGTATGGTAGCCGTTAGTTGAAGGTTCCTTGGATGATGAAGATGGAGAGAGAGGGTTAGGAGCATCCAATTGGGGAGACAAAAATGTCAACATAGACATCTTGGGTGGTAGATTAGGCACTGAAACATAAAACTCAAGAACATTAATGACCTATATTATGGCCGTCTTTCTTAGTATTCGGCACACCATAGCCCTAAACTAATTAAGTACTCCATATTGCTCTTGTCCTACTCATGTAGCCTTTTGTCCCCATTAGTCAAACACATTCGTTCTCCATAAAGCTCCCAAACCTACTCAACTAACACAAGCAATTTCTAATACAGGCACTCCAAGGCTACAGACATCTAATGCTTTTTCTAGCTTTTCCTATCGGATGGCATGATGCATCTTCATTAGTATAAAGAAATTTATGCCTATATAATTACTTATTTTTGGTATATAAGAGTTAAAAAGATTTACTAACATATGAATGAGCAGAGCTTCCCAGTATTTAACATGCTACTCAATAAACTACAATGGTTCCTAGTTTTGTCAATGCTGCATGTGGAAAAACAATCAAAAAGATTTCCAGCCTGGAGCACTTCATATGGTGTTTCCATTGTCCATGCGCAAGAATATGCACATGGTTATGATCTCAAGTTGGCCTGCAAGTCACAGGCAAGACCACGTAATCTCATGGGCCAACTAGCGATGTTGATTCAGGTTCAAGTATTTAATCAGAATGTAGTTTGTCCAGATTTGGTCAGATCCGTGACCTGATAGGGTAAGTTAAACCTTAATGTCATATTTCATCAAGGATAAGCTGGGTTAGTTTGGCCCTGCTGTGGGTCCAATTGAATGTAAAGGTGTCCAATGAGTTGGACCCATCACATCGCGTGGCCATCGTATCCAAGCCCATGTTTCATGTGGGCTATGGGCCAATTTTGTATTTACTACTGTATTCAGCTTTGCTAGATTAAGGAAAAACCTAGCCCTATTTTCACATGAGAAATGTTTTCTACACCGCAGGTAGTGTAACTCCACGGACACTGCCCCAATAATTGGCTCGGATGGAGAAAAAAAAAAAATTATAGAATGCTTTGCATTTTTTTCGCTCGAGCCCGCATGCTTATCAATCATCGTGGACGGTGTCTACGGAGCTACACCATCTATAGTATAGAAAGTATTTCTCTTTCTATATAGGTCCTAAACCCAAGTTGATAGTTTATAAGCTTAATAGCCTGAACATCACCTAGGTGCGAATTTGTTCATACTAAAATATATATGCGCATAATATGCATGTTGATTTTAAGACAAAGGTAGGGAAGTTTTGATTGTATATAGCTCGCATATAGTGAACATGTCTGTGTGCTTCCCTTAGTTAATTTTCTTTCATGATGATAAAAAATAGACTTGATATTAAAATTTCAAATTAATTTTATATTATATTTTTTCTCATCCTTGTGCATAGGCCCTTCTTCTGGTTGATATATCCCATATATTAGGAAAATCCTATAATACAGGAGATCGGTCAATTAATTTTTGGTCATACCAGCAGAGTTGTCACTAGACCCAAGAAACTAGGTGGACCTAGTTTCTTGGATTGAAACGGGCCAATTGTATCTTTCGGCTGAAAGAATGATTGACCTTCTTTGTTGACATCCGCCATTGGATTGCACCTCACACTACTTTCAAAGTAGGTGCACAGCTCTCAATGCACCCCTAACGTCTTCATTTCCTTTTTTTTGCGCAGCTGTCAAAGCGACTGCTGCACCATACAATAATTGATATTACCTAAGAAGATCAATCAATCTTTCATGAAAAAGATAGTTGGAATCCATTCATGCAAGGGATTAACATCTCGTAATGGAAAGACTAGAGGACAAACATAAAATCAACCAATATCAAAGCAATAATGTAAGGTCTGAGAGGAGAGGAGTCATCAAATTTTTAGCAGAATGATTGCAATTGGTGAACTAACTCTAATTTCATTAATAAATAAAATTAAAAAAAAATTATTATCAAAAAAAGATAGTTTAATAATGGATAAAATTTATTGTTAATCAATTGCTAAATAATTTAGCAATGAATTTGCTTATGCGCTGTTAGAAATCTTATAGCTAATTAGCAATAAAATTTATTTTTATTGCTATTTTGATACTAAAATTCTATAGCAACTAAATAATTCCGTTACTCATTTTTAGTACTGAGTTTGCCAATTAAATAATTATCATTGTAGTTTCGTTGCAAGATTGTTACTAATTTATTGTTAAATTTTCAAACTTCTATTGCAAATCAATTTCTACTCCATTGCTAAAATTTTAGTATTCCGTTGTAAGTCCATGTTTATTCCGCTGCTAAAGTCTTTCTAAGTTCCTTGCAAATCCATTTCTATAAAATCTTTTAAATTCATTGCAAATCTATTTCTATTGTATTACTAAAATTTTTCTATATCATTGCAAGTCTGCCTATTCCATTACTGAAGTTTTTTTAGTGCATTATAAATCCATTTTTATTACGTTGCTAAAATTTTTGTATTTCGTTATAATTCTGCTTCTAATCTATTGCATAATTTTCAAATGTCCGTTGCTAATGCACTGTAGATCCATTGCTAATTCATAATTCTAAATTTCTTTTCCATTTCTAATCCATTGCTAAATTACTATATTTTATAATTTTTTTGGATATATTTTTAAAAATTTAATATTTATATATATCTACCATGTATCCAACAATAATCATAATAGTTTCAAGCCATCCAACAATAAATCTCAAACCATCTAATAATAATAACAATTCTTCATCCAATAACACCAAAAAAATTAATAAAATATATATTTTATAAAATGCGCATAGTATATCACAGCACCCCTGAGTTCACATAGTATCAAAATACATAAAATGCATATACGCACATATAAAGTCCATACACTAAATAAGTATCTCATCCATAAATAAAAGAGAAAAAGAAACAACAACTATGGAGTGCCTAAGTGCACATCACCACCACCATTATTTTGTCCATATCTATCATCCTCCGATGCATGAAGCTCCAAAATAGATGCCTAACATCATACATTAACAAATTAAGAAACTATAAAAAAAATATAAGTAAAAAAAAAGTAGAGTGCTATATGTTGATTGGCAGGCACATCCAACTAAAAGGAGTGGTCCACCAAGTACCTGGCTAATTCGACGATGCAGGCTGAGGAATCGAAGGAGGAACTGTAGTAGGATTTCTTTCTAAAAACTCAAGATGCTCAGATGCAGCATAATTAAAAAGCAAATAGAAATAAAAGTATATATAAATAAGTAATTAAAAGTTGAATTATAAGCATACAACCACGGGTGGCTCCATCTCCGCTGCCACCCCACCATCACCAATGGCTCCAGCTGGTCATATCTTAGATGACCAATTATAGGCAACCACCATCTAGCTTATTTTGCAGAAATAAAAATATAGAATAGAATGCCATTGCAACAAGTATAGAAAATAATGAAATAAATAATAGTGAATCTATGTATATTATAACACAAATAATTAGCAAGTATATAATAAATTTATTATGAATACATCATGACAATGCATATTTCATAAAAAAAGATTATATAACAAATGACTTTTTCAGCCTATTTTGACAATCTAATTGAATTTAGATTGAATTTCGTGCTAGGTTTAAATTCAATTTGTACATCTAAAAAACAAAGACTATTATGGTTCTTCGGGTTTATATACATCCAAATAGGCAGCATATTTCTTGGAATCTTAAGAAGTTTCCCATCAAAGTTGGCTGGACAACAAACTGACAATCAAACCTTTGTAAAGGTAGCTATTTTTAATATGAATTATGGTCTTTCTACATTCTTAATGAAAACAAAATGGATATCTAAAGTATGATAAAAGCAAATTAACTGTAATTCATAAACATAATTGTCATAATCATCATAGTAGCCTAGACTTTTTCCAACTATTTGGGGAAGTGAATAGCAACTAATGAAATTAAGAACATCCATTCTATGAGATCATCAAATTGCTCCTATTGATTACCTTACATTTTACTGAAACCAGAGCACTCAGTGTAGAATTGCCAATTCCTGGTCGTTCCTCCAACAGCTGTTTCCTTGCTTCCATGCTGGAACCACAAATAATGTTAACCCAACTTAGTCCACTTCTTACTGGAAAAACTTCGAGAATCTTTTTTAAAATTGAGAAAAGACACGAACATCTTTTTTTTTTTCTTTCAGAGAAAAACTAAGTGTAATTTTTCTAAACATAGAAAAAGGAAGAAAAGACTCCAAGTATGGTTATATATCTAAACCTGAAAAGAAGGAAAGATGATGGTGGCCTCCTTGGTTTGTTGGGATCTGCATTTTGTTCTTCCTTCTTCTTTTTCTTCTGTCGGGCTTCCTTTGTTTTCTGTTTCAGGTATTAGCTCAGAAGTTTA
Source organism: Cocos nucifera (assembly GCA_006176705.1). Classification (NCBI taxonomy): domain Eukaryota; kingdom Viridiplantae; phylum Streptophyta; class Magnoliopsida; order Arecales; family Arecaceae; genus Cocos; species Cocos nucifera. The sequence goes on along the minus strand of QRFJ01004338.1, from coordinate 204,821 downwards.
ATAACGATGGGGGGAAACCTAATTAAGAGAGATGGACTGCAAATGATGGGGGAAACCTTAATTATATTCTCTATTTTCTCCTTCTTCTTGAGCAACAGAAAAGCTTCCTGTTTCAGAACTTTCCTCAGCTCCTCTTCTTCCTTCTCAAGGTTTGCAGCTTCCTAATTCCAATATCAAATTTATTTCCAGATTTGAAATCCATATAATCCAAAACTGGTAGGATATTATATTCTTACCTCAAGCTTGTTCTGCTTATAAAGCTCCATTTGTTGATTATACTCTTCCTAGCATTTCTTACCTCATTTTCTTGCCCTCTTTCTCAACTTCCTGCTATAAATGCAAACATTCAGGCACAAAAACTTTTGAATATCTTAATAGAAGAAGATTTCAACAATGAAATCAACCAAGGACAGTGTTGTTGCTGAAAATGGTTCGTCTCGAGAATGGAACGATCGGCTTCTTGCAGGAAGTACTGGAGTGACCTATAAAATAAAGTCCGGACCGGAGGATTTGATTCCGACGAGGACCCTCCGATGCTCAAGTCAGCAGAGAATAGATGAGCAATAACGAATTCTTTGAGAAAGATTTCTTGTTTACCTGGATTCTCAGGATTTATGATATTTGTAGGAAAAGTTTTTTGCGAACGTTATGTTGTTTCACCTATTTCGAACCACTAATAACATTATGGCGAGATTAGGACCGCTTTTCCAGAATGGAAAAGTCATCGCTGGATGGATTGGGATGCTTTATCTGCTCTCTTGAGTTTAGATGAAGTGGAAAACAACTTGTTCGTGGCCGGATCACAGCTGGATTGCCATTAGTTCGTGAGACAGGTCGCCGAGAATGCAGGGGTACTACTTATCCAAGGTGATTTAAAAATCATGAATGTTATCCAAGCCGCTGCCGAATAGAACGACTCGGGTCTCCTATCAAGGCTCGACCACCAGCCCAGAGGGTATTATGGTAACTTCCTTGACCTCAGTATGTCAGCTTACGTGAACTGAGCCGAGGTGTTTTGGATACCGATCGGATAATTTGAGGCATTTATGTTACCACCGTAACACTACCCCCCTAATGCTAAGTCTGAGAATCAGGCAAAAGTACTATTCCCAAGTAGCACTTTAGATCGAACGATTTAAGCCTCTGCTTTTGGTTGTGCTTTGATATTTAATCATTGATGATGTCACCTTCGGTGTAAAAATAGCTACGATCGAGAGATCTATCCGATCGTTGATCATTAAATAATTTAATGAGGTGTCTGTTTGTCTTCATCTCCCTCCTTTTAAGTGCATCTGGCAAGCATGCGAAGGAGAGAAAGATGATCGTGACCGTGGCATTTTCTGTCTTTCCTATCCCTCTATTCAGAGTTTTTCTTCACAAATTTCTGGGGCCAAATGGATCCTTTGATGGCAGAGAAGTTAAAAAAGCTATCGGCTCGAAGGTTACGAACCAAGGTTTCATCTATCCAATCTCAAGCTTCCGAGAGTTCCACTATCAGGGTTTCGGATGCTGCTCCTCTCATCCTGGCTAATAGAATGGGAGACAAATCTTTGCCGACGAGTGATCCACAGAATCTGGTGGAAGACGCCAAGGTTGAGCCGATGGATTCCATGATGGATATTATCGATGTGGCGGTGGGTTTGACAGTGGAAGCTGCTACAAAAATGGTTTCGGTAGGTTACCTATGCATGCCATCGTGGATACGATAAAGAATTTCTGCAAGGGGACGATAGAGGCTGTGGAGATGGTCAAGCTTCCTAGTTCGACCAGAGTGGTTGAAGTCGTTGATCCGTCGGGATAAAAAAATTCTTATTTCTGATGCGCAACCAGTTGAGATTCCGGTGCAGGTTTTGAGGTCAGCCCCTTCTTCTTCCTCAACTGTCGGTAGCCTCAAGACTACCACCAAATTTTTGGGGGGGGCAACTCTCTCCCGCGAATAGACGAGCTTTGGATGGGAAAGGTGCTCAACGTCAGATGGTAGGTGCCTTGAGGTCTTTGGCTTTGGTTAGCCATTATTGGGCCAATTTTGCTGGAGTCACCTTCGGAACTTCATCTTTAAAGCTTATCGAGGCAAAGGAGGAGATCGATAAGCTTAAATATTATTTGGAACAAGAAAAGGTTACTAACACCGATTTGATTAAAGAAATCGATTGTTCCGAAGAGGCACTTTTTGAAGCCTAAGAGACGACCAATGGTCGAGATGATGAGTTAAGTAGGGCTCGTCGGAGGATTGAAATTCTCAAGAGATAGAGGTCTGAAGCTGAACGAGATTGCCGTCGAGCTCATAATGACATTAAACGTCTGAGGAGGACATTTGAGGAGAGGGGAGGCTCTTCATCGAAAGTTCATCTTTCTCGAGGATCTGACAAGCGGCCAAATAAAAGATCTAGATCTTCCAGCAGGGATCATCATGAGGGGGAGACATCTCAGAGGCCCTGAGTTTCCTCATCTAGAAAAGAACCGATAACTCAAGAATCTTCAGCTGAACTTCAAGAAGTGAGAGAGGCTCAAGCGATTAGAAAAAACTAGAAACGACATCGTGGCCAAGGCCTGCAGGATGGGTTCTCTGCAGGGTTTGAAAAATGTAAGAAGATTGCCTTGGCACATCTTCCGGCTGGTAGCACTGAGTTTCTGCAGACAAATCAATTGGATGAGAATTTAAGGTCTATTATATGCTTTTGTCTTGAAAGGTTCACAAGCGCGTCTGATATCAACACAGAGATAAATAAGGTTGACTCAACCGTGCAGACAGAAGAATCGAAGATTGGAGAGGGCCTTTTCGAGATGGACTGTTGATAATAAGATTTTCCCCCTCTTTTTTTCTTTCTTTTTTTTGTGAGCCAAATGTCGCATTAAGACCTATAAATGGAACTTTCTTTTTGCCGAAGCAATTACCTATTTTCTTTTTTGTGTAACGTTCCGAGCCATTTGGTTTGATTTTTTACTCGAACCATATTTTTGTTGTTTTTGGTGTATTCATCAGACATTTCGAAGAAATCTAAAAGGAATGGAATCAAAACCGCCATTCGCATTCCGACTACTATGGCACGTCTTCACACGTCTCCTTGAAAGTGGAGCAGAGCATGACTGGCTACCCGTATTGATTTATCATATCAATAGTGAAGGCCGCATCTAATCCATGATTGTCGCGTGTTCATGTTGTGTCTTCCGCATTCAATTTTTCGAGAAGACAAATCATTCGAATTTTTATCGATCCGATTCATATATAAGGCTCGGACGAGACAGAAAGTTGGACTCTGGCATTTTCTATTTGTCGTAGGTCTTTCGTCTATCAATCTCTTTCTTTCTTTAGTTTTCTTTCGTCTTCTCCTTCTTGCAAAAGATGGCTCGTTCCTAGGATCTTGAGTTTGCCCCATTGGTCTTTCAATCAGAAATGATGGAGAGGGATCTAGTATTGATCCATAGCCAGTTCCACATTCCTCCAGGATCCCAACTTGAGGTTCTGAAGGTAGAGGAACATATTTGCAGTCTTTCCCCAGGTAGGATTAGCATATATGAGGAATGCTTCCGAGCCGAATTAAGGTTTCCTCTTCATCCCTTTTTCATTTTCTCGAGATGTCATTCTGCTCGATGGTGCCGAATTCATGGTGGCACATTTGTGATTTTACTGCAACGTGCATTTTGGCTAGGGTCAAACCTACCATCATCCTTTTTCGTTATCATTACACTATCAAAAAGTATCTTGGAGCTCGCGGTTGGTATGTGACTCCCAGAAATAGGAAGAATGTGCTCCCACTGATTTGAGGCGCTCCTACCATCCACAACTAGAAAAGACGATTCTTATTTATTTCTCGCACCTCGGGCGAAGACTGAAATTTCGTAGATTGGGGAAAACCTCAAAAAGCTTTGTTGAAAGACCCGACCACTTAACCAACATTTGAAACAGGATCTAAAAATCTTGCACGGCTTTGAGATTCTAGAGTTGAAGAAACTTTTATCCAAGCAGATCCTATTCAACGTAGGCATTAGTCAAGTTAGCTCTGGAGGTACATATATGCTTCTTATATTTTTGTTCATTTAGGCCCTAGAATCCAATGCTAATCGACTAGTGCTTCGGATCGTAGGGAGGGACCCGAGTCCACCGAAGGCACCGAGCCCAAAGATTCTTCAAAAGAGGAAAGTTGAGGCAACTAGTGGCAAGTCTACTCATGCCCGGGTCGAGCTTCTTCCAACGCCGCCAACTTCTGAAATCGAAGAATTCAATCGCCATAGCATCGAGGATTTCCAAGTTGTGTGGGCTCCACATGATTCGGACCCTCCAGCTCCCGAGGGTAGCCACGGGACCTCTGTTTTCTTGAGCGAGGTCATCCTGAGCTTGCTGGCTCCCGATGTCTCTAATTTCTTTTCAAAGGAGAGATCGACTAAGGGAACAAGAGCTTCTGAAACTGCCACGAATAGAGTGCAGTTTATCGAGGCCGCCGAGACTCCTAGAATCACGTCAGTCAACACTTCCAAGGCTGCGCTGGACAAAGCATGGGTTTTCGAGGCTGCAGGGAGTTTTGGGACTGCGCCAGCCAGAGTAGAGCTTCACGCTTCTACTCTGGATGACTATGATCTAACGTGCAAAGCTTTTTCTGATTTTTTTATCTTGCCAATGCATCCAAGCTATTGGCCGAGCTCTTGAAGACGAAGAGGCGAAAGGCCCTGAACTGCTTTATTCGGATAAACCAGAAACATATACTATTATGTAATATTTTTATTTCTTTGCTTTGAGACTTATTGATCGTGAACTGTGTGTAATATTTTGGCAGCTTGCCCATTATTTAAATGAATTTATGAAAAACACTGTTGATCTTTCGACCAAAGCATCAAGATTCGAGCTGGAGGCCTCAATGCTCAAAATGATCAAAGATAAATTGTCAAAGACCGTCGGAAAGGCTTCTAATAGAGCCGATGCTGCTGAGAAGGAAGCTCAGGATGCTGAGGCAGCGTTAAAGAGATCTATCAAAGAGAATGCTCGATTATTAGGCATTAATAAGGCCTTAGTGACTGAGGTTGAGGAGCTCAAAACTCAATCTACCAATACCAAGGCATCTGAAGCAGAGGCTCTAACTATGGTGAAAATGGCCAAAGAGAAAATGGCCATGTTAATGTGTGACATGGAAGCACGAGTCGAGGTTGCTATTTCAAAGGCCGTTGATAACTTTCGGGTGTCAGAAGAATTCAAGAACGAGAAAGTTTTGTTTGCGCTTGATGTCTATGACGAGGAAAAATGCATCGTCTGGGACGAGGTAGCTTCCAGGTTTTCGAGATTAGATTTAAGTTTTCTAGACGAGGTCTTAAGAGCTTTCGCTGCCAACCCAAAAAATACCCCATGAGCCTTTCATGTATGTTAGAATCTCTGTATAGAAAAATTCTGTGCATAAAATTTTTTTTCATTTTCCATGATCTTTTGCTTCTAATTTGATCTTCCTATTTTACTCCGATCCGAGGAGTTATGACCTCGACTTGAAAGGTTTCGAATTATTTAATTTTGATTCGAGAATTTACGAACCAATCTTTTCGTTATTCATGCGCGTATTTGATGGGATGTATCTATTTTCTTGCGCGACATTAAATGCGCATGGTTCCAACGGTGTCATAACCATAGTTCTTATGTGAGGTCTGACATACAGCTATGAGGCGGTGGAAGCATCCAATTTCGAACTTTCACGTGGCATGATTTGGCAGAGGTTAATTATGACAGATCTCTTTTTAAAGAGACACTTTCATCCATTTTGTTTCCATCGACAACATTTTGAACATCCTGTGGGATGGTGATGGAACATTGTTACCCCTCTAGGGGGAAGGGAGTTGTGCTCCTTCATTTTGGGCATGTTTGCCTACTTGAGGAGGTAGCAGGGCCTTCTTAATCTGCTATTTTTTCAATGATGTTCTTGATAGATATTCCAATAGCGGAGCATCGATATTCTCGGTCTTAAGATCTTTGTCATTTGGCTTCTCCTCATGGAGGCCGTCGCACCCTTAGCCCAGAAAGCTTCATCACTATTTTCCTATCCGACGAGGGCAAGATCCAGCGTTTAGTTCCTTAGGTGCTTGAGATTATGCCACCTTCACAGGAGGAGGAAGAGGAGCCGCCCCTTGGAGGCGACAGTTATAGTTGCATCTCCTTCTCTCAAAGCTTTTTAGTCTGTAGGATGCTTTGATGGATGTTTTGATGCAATTCTAAGTGTTTTCCCAAGATATCTATCATGCATCCATATTTGATAGAGGGGTTTTTTGTTCTAAGATTGTGCAGAGTTGGACTCCAAGTGAACGCTACTTCAATCTCGACGGGATCTTTATCACCTCTAGCTTGCCGCTCCTCTTAATCCGAGTATCAATTATTAGCTTCCAAATCTTCGATGCCGTGGAGAAACAAGCATCAAGTGAGCATAATTTCAACCTCAGCAGGCTTTACCATCATGTCTTCTTATTTCTGAAGCAAAGGGGACCATGTTAAGGATCTTGACTTTGCAAAACTTATTGTAATTTTGTTGTTTGATTTTCTGTCTTTCTTCTCATTATTTCTTGTAAAAGTAATAGTGATATTATTACTCTTGTAAGAACCTTACTTTTATGAATAAACATAACTTCTCTATTTTCAGCTTGCCATGTCTTGTCATGGGTTTCGGATGTGTTAGTTCGAATCCGAAGATCTTTTCTGAGAAGTATTCCAATCTAATGAATTTTGTATTATTGCTCTGATTGAAGTGACATTCATTTGAAGCAGTTCCGAACTAGGGGACCCACTACGATGCCGTCCCGATCGAGGGACCTTAAGTAGGAGCGATTTCAATCCGAGAAACTCACTGTGGGGTTATCTCGATTTCAATCCGACGGTCACTCCAAAAGTATACTTCGTAGGATTCAATTTCATATGGTATTGATGAAGTGTATTAAAAGTCTCTTGGAGGTCCTCAACATGGTCTGACGTCGCTCGACTCTTGACCAGCATATCATCAACGTACGCCTCCATATTCTTCCTAATCTGGTCTTTGAAAATTTTATTTACCAGTCTACGTGGCTCCTGCATTTTTTCAACCCAAAGAACATCACCCCATAGCAAAAGAGTCCACGATCAGTTATAAAGGCTATTTTCTCCTCATCTTCGGAGGCCATCCAGATTTGGTTATATATAGGTGAAAAAGACATCTATGAAGCTGAGGAGCTCATGCCCTGAAGTAGCATCGACCAGCTAGTCAATTCGAGGCAACGAATAACTATCTTTCAAGCAGGTCTCGTTCAGATCAGTGAAGTCGATGCACATACATCATTTTTCATTTGCTTTCTTTACCAGGATGACGTTCGCCAGCCAATCAGGGTACATCACCACTTTGATGAAACCGGCTTTAATTAATTTATCCAGCTCCTCAGTGATGGCTTTCTGGCACTTCGGAGCAAAACCCTACTTTTGTTTGACTGGGCAATGAGTTGGGTCCACCCTCAGGTGGTGGGCCATTACTTCTAGATCGATCCCGAGCATGTCTGCAGCTGATCAGGCAAAAAGATCCACCTTCGCCTGCAAAAGAGCAATTAGCTGATTTTTTCTTACCTGGTCGAGGCATGAACTGATATTTACGATTTGGAGAGGATTCTCCTTTTTCAGTAGGATCTCCAGGAGCTCATCAGATGGCTAAGCTCGATTTTCAGCCTAATCGTCTCGAGCGTCCAACACTATTGGGGGTTCGGGTTGGTGCTTCACTTTCTTCTCCACTTAAAGTTTGGTAATGAAACACTACCATGCCACGATCTGGTCATCTCAGATCTTTTCCACTCCATGGGTTGTTGGAAATTTTACTATCAGATGATAGCTAGACACCACGGCTCTCAGTGTCCAGAGACTGGATCGTCTGAGGATAGCATTCTAAGCTAAGAAAAGCTTTATGACGAGAAAGTTCATAGGAATAGTCACTTGCTGAGGTGGAGTGCCCACCATGATAGGCAGCTTGATTATTTTCTCCAAAATTATTGAGCTTCCGAAGAATTCTTGAATCGGCGTATTAAATTTATTTAGCCGATCAGAAGAGAATTTCATTTGAAAAAAAGCAGAAAAGTACAAAATATCAACTAAGCTTCCATTATCAATGAATACACGGTGTACATTATAATCAACAATATTTAGATAAACAACCACTACATCATTATATGGTTGTTGTACACCCTCTGCATCCCGCTCCGTGAAAGTTATTGCCTCTCCGAGTCTGTCCTCGTGCCTCGATCTTTTTGCTGCCACCGCCTCAAATGACCCCCTAGTGATCATATGAATTTCATCGTAGAGAGATCATTTTTCAGCCACCACTGAGTCTCCTACCTCCTATGCAGGTATCGACATCGGATGCTGGGGCTGACGAGGTGGTTGTCGAACTCTCGGAGGAGGCCATCGTGGGGGAGTTCTCCCACGGATGAAGCGCTCCAGCCTTTCCTCCCGAATAAGCCTTTCAACAGCATCACGGAGGAGGTGGCAATTTTCCGTATCATGATTGTGGTCGCGATGGTAGAAACTGTACCTCGTTGGATCATGGCACTCAGGATTCATCCGCATCTTCAAAGGCTGAGAGAGCTCATCCTGAATCTACATTAAAACCTCCCCAAGAGATGTTCAAAGGTGTATAATTGTGTTAACGCCTCGACGGAGACCGCTATCGATATCTCTTTTGAGGACTTAGAGATCGGCAGTTTCGGAATGAACCTTCGCCCTTCTGCTTCTTGGATGGAGATTGGGAGCGCAGGCGATAGGCCTCCTTCGACGGGAGGTGCTCCTTATTTGATCCTGTCGGAATAGCATTGGCAGGAGTATCCTCAGCAAAAGCTTCTTCGATATTAGTATACTTTCTGCCCACTCCAGTATACCAGCATAGTCCTCAGGAAAGAATTTTATTAATGACCTCTTCAGGTCGTTCCTTGGTAGTCTGCCCATAAAGACGGTCATCGCGACCGACTGATCCAGGTCACAGACTTTTAGAGTTGCCGCATTAAAGCAGCTCACATAGGAGCGGATCGACTCGCCCTCCTTTCGGATGGTATTCAGGTAGTCGGACCGCTTCTACTGTTTGTGGCTGCTGACGAAATGCACAGCCAATGACCGGCTCAACTATTCAAAAGAATTGATCGAGGCCGATTTGAGACTAGAGTACATTGTTAGGCCGCTCCTTTGAGAGTGGTGGGAAATGTCCGATAAAGAATGGCATCCAACGCTCCTTGGAAGAGCAATGCTGCCTTGAAGATTTCTACATGGTCGATGGGGTCGGAAGTCCCATCGTAAGTTTCAAGCTGGGGCAGCTTAAAGTTTGGCGGCGACAACTCCTTCATAATCTTTCCGTCAAAGGAAGGCTTGCCGCTAAGCCCATCGAAGGATCGAGAAGAAGCTTTATTTAGAGCTTCAAGCTTCTTATCGAACTCTTGAAGCTTCTTTTCAATGATCAAATCCCGGGCAGCGCAGGCCTCAGACTGTTGAGGAGAGCCATGGTCGAAGGTCGAATCATGCTCAAATTATGGGATAGAAGATCGCCGATGGGTCTACCTCCTCTTTGGGCTCTAAGGAGGTGCCCGAGAAGGCTCGACTTGCTGCTGTGGCTAGGAGAGTGGAGGTTGAAATGACGCCATGGCTGAGGGCATGGTTGGAACCGCCAGAGAGAGTATAGGCTGCACCATAGAAGGTGGTGCAGCGGCAACCTGGGTACCATTGAAGGAGGCGCGAATGCAGTTTGTACCGCCTGAACGACGATCGTCAGAGTCTAAACCTATTGGAGGAACAGGTTGAACTGGTCCATTATAACAGGAACCGATTGAGCCGATGGAGAAGCTTCTACCACCAGGGGCTAAGTATGATCACCAGCCTGAGGATCTGCTTGTTGAGAAATAGTAGCATATGCGACGTTGTCAAGATGCATCGATGTTTTCTTGGGTGGCATTTTCAAGAGTCGGCCCTTCCTCTATCTATTATTGCTAAAAATGGTTCGCCTCAGAAATGGAGCAACTGACTTCTTGCAAGAAGTGCTGAAGTGACCTGCAAAATAAAGTCTGGATCGGAGGATTTGACTCCGGCAAGGATCCTCCGATACTCAAGTCAGCAGAAAACAAATGAACAACAATAAATTCTCTGAGAGAGATTTCTTGCTTACCTGAACCCTCGGGATTTATGATATTTGTAGGAAAAGTCTTTTGTGGACGTTATGCTGTTCCACCTATTTTGGACCGTTGATAATATTGTGGCAAGAGTAGGACCTCTTTTCCAAAATGAAAAAGTCGTCGCTGGATGGATTGGGATGCTTTATCTACTCTCGTGAGTTTAGGCGAAGTGAAAAACAACTTGTCCGTGGCCGGATCATAGCTGGATTGCCATTAGTCCGTGAGACGGGTCACTGAGAATGCGGGGGTAGTGCTTATCCAAGGTGATTTAAAAATCATGAACGTTATCCGAGCCGTTGCCGAATAGAACAGCTCGAGTATTGAGGCATGACCACCAGCTCGGAGGATATTATGGTAACTTCTTTGGCCTTAGTATATCGGCTTACGTGAACTAAGCCGAGGTATTTCGGATATCGATCGGACAATCTGAGGCATTTATGTTACCACCGTAATAGATAAATTTAAATAATATTTCAAAGGAATTAGACCTGTTTGACTTGCAGGTACTGCTCTAGCAACTCCATTGCAGTCTTCTGCAATTGCTCTTCCTCTAAAAGCTTCATTGCTTCATTCTCCCGCTTCTCTTGGCCAACAATTTGCAAGTAGACTTCCTTCTCTTGCTGGTACTTCCAAAGACAAAATTGCCTTGATCTCAGGACTTTTGCTATTCTTGATCTAGCATTCTGAAAGCCCATGTATTTATCTTAGCATGTGTGCCAAAAGCCTTCAAATACCCCTATCCTAAAGTAGTCCATGCCCACTATAAAAATAGTGCAATAACACCATGGAAAGATCTATTTGTAAGGAATCATGATTCATGCACTTCCAGTCACTTGCAGCATTGGGGCCTAGTGACCAGACAACACTCAAACTCACTAGGAAAATCCGAAAATGACCCAAAACATCGAAATGTAAAATATTTTTGATTGGGGCTTCTCCCTCCGATTTCTGATGCCAAACTTTTAGGACCTGGTGAGTGTTGAAGAAAATTAGCAGCACTTTAGATTGACTTGGTCTCTTCTTCATGCTTGCGTCAGATTGTATCGATTGATGACCTAACCATATGGATCAGCTTGTCACAAATAAACAACAAACTGCTAGAGGATTCTTGCTAAGTTTGATGAAGGTAACTAAAACTCACAAAACATTCATGCTTGTTGCTAATTAAAAAAGAAAAAAAGAAAAAAAGAAAAAAGAAAAGGAACAGGGAACAAGAAAAAGCAAAAACATAGAAAAGGATGTCTAAATACCAGACAAGACAATGAGGTAGGGAGGATAAACACCAATACAACAGTGAGATTTAGGTCCGTAGAGAAACTTAAAAGAATCTACGAAGAAAGGCAAGAACTAAAACCCTACTTGCACTCCAGTAATTAACTACAACAAATAATCAAGATAGCATAGTACCGTCTCGAATCAAGATGGTAAAGCACAAGAGTAACAAAAAGAAAGGAAAAAAGGTCGACAGATATACAAAAGAACTCTGAATCCCCATAGATAATATCAAATAAAATAGCATCAAAGAACAAACATTAAAAGAACCACAGAAGAATAATATTAAAAAGAAAAAAAAGAAAAAAAAGGTGGACGCTATACAAAGGAACTCCAGAATCCCACACAGATATCATGCTTTCAAATGCAAATAGCATCGAAGAAAACAGAGATTAACAGAACCACAGAAAGAATTCCAAAATCAGACACAGATTCTTGCGATCAAAGACAGATCGCATCAAGAACACCACAAAGAACAAGAAATCGAGAATTTTTTGAACGAATTTGGTGAGAAACGAGTTAAGGGGAACGTACAAGAAGTGGAAAATCGCACCGTATCGAAGGATTTCAAACGATTGGTCGATCTGTCGCTTGAACGAGGCGGACCAACTCGCTCTCCGTCCCCTCTGCTATTCTTCCTGAGACCCTGCAGGGCCTCGGAGGCTTTTAAAAGAAGACTCGCGGTATGCCGTCTCAGTGGAGTTGGACACGTGCCGTACATGTGGGACCTGTGGGTCCTATCGGCCATTAGATATCTAGATGCACTCCAAATTTTTCCAAGGGGACTCCTTTTCCAATGTCAACGCAAAAAGGAATGTGGACTAGCCGGGGGTATATATTGAAAATGAGATGCCAATTACATCAGATCAAGCCGGCTCTCCTGATGGCTGTTGAGGATAGAAAGGGAGGGGCTCTCAGTCCAATTGGGGAAAAGTAGGGTTTCGGATATCGCCGCCAATCCTTGAAAGAAAACTTATGGCGTTAATGGCGATGACCACGATCGGCCCAAGAGTTCCATTTCAACGAATTAGAGCTCCTCGGGTAATTTTTGCCTTTTTTGGTTCCCGAAATTTTGATTAGAATGAGAGCCCATGTGCTTTACTTTTTTTCTCAAAAAACCCCCAATATTTAGTGCTCATTGTATTGTCTGTGTTTTTCTTGGCCAAAAAAAGATTCTTTTTTGGTCTTGCCTGCTCGTTTATTATGTTCATTTCCTATCTGAACCAATTGAAAGCAGCTTTTCTAGAATTATGACCTACAAGAAGTAATTTTGAATGATAGAGATGCCAATTACTTGTCTTGATTACTCTTGCTATTTCAATTGACAATTGATTTATAACGGATCATCAAAGAGTGATGAGTTCTTCTGCTTGAGTATGTCATCTATATTACGATGACTGTGTTAGTTTTAAAATTTTTGATGTAGTTAAGAAGATGCTCATTTATATAGATATGCAATTCTGGATTTCAGGTGATGGTTTTGATGCGTGCAAAAACAAGTGTTTCTTTCAATAAAACTGTCGATAGTGTTGCTATTGGTAATGCATGGGAAGGTCCATACCAGAGGTAAATTCCAGATTTTATTCACTATTAGTTACTGGGTATTTCTTGGTTTTCCTTTTCATTTCTCAGTATCTAACTTAAAATGCTAATGGGTCTCTGACTTCCCTGGTTAATGGAATTGTGGGTAGAGTTGGTGATTTCTAGAGGATTTGCATCATTTTTTTTTTTTTTTTAATGGTAGCAACTACTTTTAATAGATAATGACTAGATCGCCCATACCATAGCCTCCATTCTAATTTTCTTTTATTCAGTTTCCAAATATCCAGATAGAGCCTTCATATCAACTCTTGTTGCTTCTGTATCATGTAGCTCTCGTCCAATTCTTTTATAGAAATTTTCTTAGTTGTTGATTGGGATTTTAGACATTTGCTAGTTTTAAGCAAACATCTTCATATCAACTCTTGTTGCTTCTGTTTCCCGGTGTTCTGATACATTTGTCTATTTTCTTTTGTTTTGATGACATTACCATTTACTAGAGTTGTTTTGATGACATTATCATTTACTAGGAGTGTAACTTTTAGAATATATGTGTAATAAATCATCATTTCTCTTACCCTCTCTGTGTCTGACTTTTAGAATATATGTGTAATAAATCATCATTTCTCTCACCCTCTCTGTGTCTGATGTTTGTTTCTCCTTAATCTGTTATGATTGTTTTGTGATTGAAGATGGGTCAGATTTGAAAGAGCCTGCCGGTGTTACCGGTAGATGGAGATTTAAGTAATCAGAATACCTCATAGATGGTATCAGAACCAATACTAGATTTCATGTATTAGATCTTTTGCTAGGCCATTAACAAATTTATGGTTTCTTATAGAACAGTTCATTTATAGTTTCTTAATTTGTTAATATATGATGTTAGGCATCTACTTCGGAGCATCATGTATCGAGGATGATAGAGATGGACAAAACAATGGTGGTGGTGATGTGCACCTAGACACTCCATAGTTATTGTTTCTTTTTCTCTTTTGTTTTATGTATGAGATACTTATTTGGTGTATGTACTTTATATGTGTGTATACACTTTATGTATTTATTATTTATCTTGATACTATGTGTACTTTAGGTGCGCTTTGATATATTCTATGGCCTCACCAGAACCCCCTCCACCCTTGCTGTTGATGTCATCATCGTTGGCACTGACGAAGGCCAACAGCTGCATTGCCCGATCCATCGCCGTCGGCACCTACTCCTCAGCCATCCGCCTTTTAGGAGTGGATCCGCCTTGCCACCAGAGAAGATGGCCCACTGCATGAGGACCTCGTCGAGATGTACGTCGGCAGCGACGTCTTGCCGGAACTTCTACGGGTGGGTCTTTCCAAGTGCGACCACGTGGCGATCAACCAGCATGGTGATGTGTTGATTTAATAGCCTCTCTCTTGTACATTCAAGTCTAGCATAGCTTTATGGAAGATCCACTAGCCTGCCAGCCTCTATGGCTACAAGATCCAGATAATATGTACCTATGGATGCGGATCTTCATGTCTATAACCTAGGGCACATGCTACCTAGGATTATTTTATAATGTGGGCTTGTGTATGTTTATGCAATTGATCTAGTGTTCAATACATGTTGCACTATACAATTTTCTAATGTTTCTTTCTTTTATAGATTCAGGCTAGAGATATGATGGATGATGCCAAGAAAAGATAGGGATTGTCTTGCTGAAAGGCTTCATCGGTTGATGAACTCTTAGATTTTGCAAAATTATCTTTTTGGTGTTATCAATTCAATTTTATTTTATTCTCTTTTCAATATAGCAAAAGTGGGCTTAGAATTTATATATAAAGTACAAAAGATTAGTTGAAACTTTATTTATTTCCATGTTTTGAGTTCTAGTATTTACTTTCTTTTATATTCAAAAATTTGATGGTGTATCTCCTTATTCTTTAGGTTTTGATGAATTTAAAATGGTAGTTAGGACAATTTTTTTGAGACTACTATTATTTATGTTCAGTTTTCTTTCAATACAATAATGAAGATTATCTTATTTGCAGGTTGTTTCATCTTTTTGAAGTTACTAGTCTTTATATATTATTCAATGGTATCAGATGCTTAAATAAGTTATTAATGCACCATTTTTATTTTTATTTATTATTATAGATGATCCATATTTTGAAATTAGATAGGACAGTAATGTCTAAAAATTGATTATATATTCATATTTTATTATTGATAGTAGAGGTCTATTTATATCCACATTTTAGTAACTCCTATAAATTTTGATTCGTATATATTTAGTTACCCACGTTTAATAAAGAAGGGTGTATACTAGGTCTATATCCATGTATACATTCTCACCTACGTTAGATATTACTTGGGTAAAGCAGGGAATATATACACGAAAAAAATAACATGGGCATAAGCTACATCCATATCGAAAACGTGTGTACCAACATGGGTATAGGCGTATTCCCATGTTTTTTAGGTCTTTACTCATGTATTTTTCATGTAGGTGTATTTTAGCTTTCTTGTAGTGGTACCAAATCCTCTCTCCTAAGAGGCACATAGTAGTCATGCTCCATCAAGCGCTCCAGCTCCTGCTTAGAATGCCCCTTCTTAGTTGGGGCACCAAGGCCAATCGCCAACTCCTCCATCTAAAATGATGATTTTTCCTCCTCCTTTGGGATCCTGATTGAGAAGATGAAGACCCTCGAACCTCCATCGCCTGTTGCCGACTCCACTCGAGCCTCCAAGAGGATCAGGGCCTTGCTTTTGGCTCTATTCTTCTTCATTAGACCTCTCTTGGACCCACTTAACCCTATTTCTTGCCCACTGTGCCTCATAGGCACCTGGCTTGCATCAAAATTAGGGCCGAATGTGCTTGGGCTATGTTGAGCCAACACCTGAACTCTCTGCCTACTTCAAGGCTTAGAAAGCTTGTCTACCATAGCACCTCTGAACAGGCTAATGCCCACATCTCGATCGAGTGCCAACGGATCGAACCTATTAGTGTGGCTGGATCGTCCCTAGGCTTAAGCCTCAATTGCTCCCAGCATTGATCTTAGCATTACTATTGCCCCATTTAGCCATTTATTCGGGCTTGGGTCAGAGAGGCGATCGTTGCCATGCGATCTTGGCCGGCTTGATTGACCCTTGGATCTAACCATAGGGTCAACCTGATCTAAGCCCACCTGAGTTGACTCCTTTCTGAGTTGACTCATCTTGGGCTTCGACTTAGTGGGTTAAGTCGACTTGGCCTCCTCTTCTCCAAAGCAATCGATGCCCCTGGCCTAGACAGCCATTGTTGGACGACCACCAACCAACATGGCCCTCCATCTGCCAGTCCCATCTCCTCTCCTCTGGCTTGGACAATGTTCTCTAGACAGGTTGATTGTCGAGCCTCCACCTCCCCTTTCAGTCAAGCATACCTCCTTCGGAAGATGGAAGCGTCCACATTGGAGATAAACTTTGTCGAGCTTCTGATACACAAACCTCTACTATAAGAGGCCCTATAGACCCTTAATCAACACCTTGGGTCTTAGTGGTTGAGAGAGATCAAGCTTCAAGCATGCCCAGGCAAATTTGAGCCTCCTCTACTCCACCATGCATTCGTCCACTAATGAGAGCTCCTCAGTTGAATGAAGGATTCCCCAAATCGTCGCCTCTTCCACTAGGAGCCATAGCAATCAGAGCCAAACCAAGACCGATTGGATGGTCTCCTTTGATGGAAAGAATTCGTGCCACCATGGCTCCATTGCCGGTGCCTGACCAACGATTACCCACAGCTAGTGGAGTAGCAAATCCCTCTAACCAACCTCATTGGATTAGAAGAGAAAAATGCCGTTCTCCAAACCATAGCCTGCCACCTCCCCTTTCAATCCAGCTCGTAGTCGAAAATCCCTTGCCACCGCTTCCATCGCTACTCTTCGGCTGAGGCTCCTCACCACCACCGTTGAGGCTACCCAACCCTTCGATTCCTCCCTCAGATCATCCTCTGAGGGCTCAATCATCTCCGGAAACCATCTAATGAGCTCCTCCACCTTCTCTAATGATGGTTCCAGTAAGACATATGGTGTGTCTTTGCACCGCGCTCCTCCAGCTGGACTCCAACCTATCTCCCACCTTCGAGGCCCCAGGATGGTTCCTAGGATTGCTCTCCATCCACTCTGGTGCTGCCATCCACTGTGACCAGTAGATTATTGGCAATCAAATAGGAAAGGTCCGTAGCATTAATCTCAAAGCACATAATGGAAACGTCCACAACAGTCACTGTAAACTTACATTGTTGTTCCACTCCTTTGAGCCTGAAAAATAGTGCTGAAATATAAATAAATATTAGTTAAGTATATTATTGATTATAAATGAGGCCATAATATCTGTGATTTCTCTTTTTCCTACTAACTTCACTCCTAATTTGACTAGATATAATATTTTGTTCTTTCTTCTTTATCTTCTCTTTTCTAGGGCCTTTGCAAGTCTTAGAGTTATTGCCTATTATTGGCATTTCCAACATCTTAAGAATATATCCCTTCTTCGGATTCTACTAGAATTTTTTGGTTCATCCTTTCTTTCTTTCTTGTCTTTTTTGATCTACTTGGAGAAGCCTTTAGAGGAGGGGGGACATAATAGGATACTCTATCCTTGGCCAAGATTTAATGCTTGGAACATGCTCAATTATCTATGCATAG